>JAJKFJ010016389.1:0-10112 GCA_027382625.1 Tetmemena sp. SeJ-2015 | reverse complement strand
AGATTTGAGTGTTGTCTTTTGATTTTGATAGCTGTCACTCCATAGTGGGCAAAATTTTAGGTGAACTCGTTTTCGTAAATAAAGATGCAGCATATCTTTAACTTTTAAAATATTAAATTTATATTTCAAGAAAATCAAAATTTATTATCGCGCAGATGAGTAGGTTTGAAAGATATTATTTTTCAAAGAGAAATAATCTATATTTTTAAAAAATTTTGCAGTAAAAACAACCCAAAATGCTTTAATACATATGGGATCATAAAAATTTAGCTCTAAAATGATTAGAGCACTATTTATAATTTTGCTCTTTATTAAGTGATGATTTAAGATGCCTGCAGAAGCCAGTTCATTATAAATTGTTAATCCGTCGATGTAAATGACTCCATTTATAACTGCATTTCCACTAAACACATTATTTCATTTATTTATTAAAGAAAATAAATCTTTTAATAAAACTATTAAAGATATATATAAGCAATTATAATTTACAAATTTTGTAACTTTAATTAAATAATGAATGTTTTTTATTAATAAAAATTATTTGTTATGAGAATCAAATCCTTATTGTCCTTAATGTATATGAGATGCTTTGTCTAGAGATAGTCGCTCTTCTTGTCTGATTTAGAGTTTAAATTTAATTAAAAAAGTTAGAAAATAGGGGATACTAGTCAGAGTCGGACGAGTAAGCAAAAGGTGCAGCATCATCAAATATTTTGCATCCTCTATTAAATCCAAGCACATTTATATTTTATTTGTCCCATTAAAAAAAAAAATTTCCTTCAAACGTAGAATCTTGTATAAAAATAATAATTTTAGATACATATTCATCTAAATTTAAGTATTTGAACTGGCCCATCGAAGGAGTCTAGTTATAGTATTTTTCCGTGATGCTACATTTTATAGTCAGGATTAACCAAGACAAGGTTATCTTTTGCTTCCATCCAAGTTCCAAAATTCAAGAACTAAGATTCATATAGAGAGTTATTTGTTTAATTGTTACTTTGTTTAAATTAAATAGACTCGCAAGTTGATAAATTATTGTTTATATACATATATCTAATGAAAAATGATTATAAGAAATTTAAAAAACTATTTTATAGCTCTTTTTGATATCCATCTTTAGGCTATTCTGATTTTTAAATGAATTACTAGCAATAAATATTTTAAATATAAGCTGAAGTTAAATATATTCTATTGAATTGGGAGATGGTTATGCTGAAACAGTTTTCGTAGCATGTCAAATTTTGGCCTTCGTCAGGTGCGTTATTTTCCTCCCAGTACATATTCTCATATATTGACCTCTGCAGGTCATTCAGTCTGAACTAATAGCAAATAAATATTCTTAAAATAGTTTTGCTGGGGACTCTTGCTATTATTTAGCTTAGGCTCAAAATTCATGTAGTAGTTTCTTATGATTGATCCACATGTGGAAAACGAGTTGAATAAATCATAATTCAAATTATAAAGGAGGAAAGCTATTTCAATAATAATGTTTATTGTCTTTTCAATTTCAATATAACCACCGAAACTATTGAGCTCGATGAAGGAGTTGAACTCGTAGAAGAAATTCTTGAACTCGCAATTCTAGAGAAGATTTTTTAACTTATTGCATATTGTTGATTAACTTACAGTAATATTGAGAGTGGGTGGTTGTCTATCTAAGACAGAAGAGGAGCTCAGATCATTTAATTATAAATAAAAATCAAACTTTATGAAATAGCCACCATCAGCGATATTGCAAGCCTCAGACCTAAAAAGAAACTCATTAGCAAGATTGATTTTTTAAGAATAGTAAGAAGTTATATATTTTTCCCTCTTTTGATATTTAGCTTATATAAAACACGAGATTTATTAGTTTCCCCTAAACTATCTTTTATATATTCCAAAAATACCACTAATCTTTATTGAAGACTGAAGCTATTTGCTTAGCAATTAAGAATAAACTCAACTTAAATTTAATAGAGAGATTTATTTAATAAAAGTATTAGAGATAATCTTACTTACGGTTTCTTTCCAGAGGGACAGCCTTCAATGTTAAATTATTTTTATGGAGACGCCATCCTGTGCTATCGCGCAGCAAGTCCAAGGAAAATACAGACAGTAAGGAATATCTTAGTCATCATCCCATGCTACAAATTAATTATTATGGTTTCTTTAGAGAAAATAAGAGGAAGGTGTGACTACTTACTTATAATCGCGTCTAAGCTGTCGATTACTATATTCTAGAGGGTTAGTCCCTGCCCCACAAAGAGTTTGAATTTAGCTCCTAATTTGTTGTAAATTGTGATCTTTTCGCTATCATCAACGCAATCTAAATTTAGTCTTTATTGAAATTAAACATAAAAACCTTCATCATCAGGGTCAATCGAACAGAAATAAGGTTGTATCAAATGCAAAGTTAAAATTATTATGAATAATACTATCGTCAGTTCAACATTTTAGGATTAGTCATCATAGATCAGTGGCCTGTACTCTTATAGATATATTCTCATAATAAAGTGGTCGCCTTTTAAAAGGTAAATGTTGGCGGTGCATTTAGTAAAGACTGGAGCACAAAGTTTTAAAGTAGATTTTTAATAAATGATGTTCGTTAACTCTTATCAATGCATCTGTTAATAAAACTGATTAGTTAAAATTATTATGCTTTGAATTTGTTAAAGAGAAGTAAGGATTTTCTCTTGTTCCACTTTAACTCTGTGCGTTATTATTCGATAAGTATGGCATTTAAAAATATTAATTGAGCATTGGGGCTACAAAAATCTCATACTAATCTGTATCCACATACTTCTCCACACAACTTCCATAGGAGAGCCCAAAATCTTCTTTGCTTTAACAGAATTTAGAAATTAAATATTGCTGAGATAATATCCTCTTTAACAACTAGTGCACATATCAGGTCCCTCACCCAAACAGTTTTTGCAGCTATCATCGCAATCTAAAAATTGTTAAGGATACAAACCTTTTATTGCTCGAAATAATTTTAGAGCTGACAAAAAAGTTTAGATAATACATTGCAGATATAGATTGCAATAATAATTACCAGAGCATGATGATTCCTTTATTTTCCCTCTCGGAAGGAAAGTTTTTTCGCCAAATGAGCGTTGAGGGCACACTGACACGCAATTATCATCGAAATAGATTCATTAATTTAAGAATACTTAATTGAAATCTAAGAAACCATTGGTGCACCCATAGCAAGCTGCAGGTTAGGTGCTTGATCTGTAATCATATTCACAATTGGCGCACTAAGGATAAAAATTCACAGTACTGGAACCAGTAGGAGGGTTATTCTTAAAAATGAAAAATATTGTGACACTTCTTATAAAGGTTAATTTAAGAATACAGTCTATGCGAAATGAATCATAAATTTGAACTTTTGTTCTTGGAAATGAGAATGCGATAAATTTTATCCATAAAAAATTGGAGAAGAACTTACCTTTGCATTTATTTTTTATTCTCCGTAAGTACTATAATACTTCTCCAGACATAAAAATGCAGATTGAATTTACATGAATCGCATTTGGTTTTATTGCTTTGGCAGTCTAAGCAGTTGCTGACAGAGCATTTATATATTAAAACATAGAAATTTGGAAATAATTTCGAACAGAATCCATATTCACTTATTCTAAATCCATCGTCACACACTGCACAGACTGAAGAATCTAAGGGCAGTCCTTGCAAGCAGTTTAAATTTATTGTCAAAGTTAATTCTAATTTTTATTTATAAAGCAGTTATCGAAATCTTCCTCAGGAGGGAATGAAGTGCAAGTGAAAGGATAATTATCGAGAGGAGTATCTAAGTCTTAATACTCTTCAATACAGTTGAAACATTATGACGTGTCAGTTTGGTTGCACTCGAGACATGCCCTCGGATTATCACAAGCTAAAATTGGGTTTTAAATATGATCAAGAAGTTTATTTACTTTGACAAGTGCTGAAGTATGTGTCGTTTCGAAAATTATAATGAATTAATTCAATGATAAATAATTTAATATTTAAAAGGCTGCTTGATGGCGTTAACCCAGCCTAAACCTAATCCTTCAGGTAGGCATTATTCACAGCCTGTGTTCATGTTACAAGAAGCACAGTGATCGCCACAGCTCACGCATTTGCCTGAAACTTTGTCATTTATATATTGATATCCTGCTAAACTAAAAACCAAAATTTGCTCGCTAATAAAAGTTTAACTTCTATCTTTAGCTTGCAATCAGGAACGCAGAAAGTAAAGTTCCCTGGATAGGTAGAGGAGACAACCTCAGTTGCGTTTTTAAAAAGGTAAAAGTCATCTTGGCAAGACATGCAGAAGATGAAATTCACTCCTCCTGTTGCTTCTGTGTAACATGTGCTGCATCCATATATCGCACCCTCGCAGCCTACGAAGTTAAATTAAATTTGGAGTGTGAGGAATTAATTGGTGAAATTAAAATTCCTAAGTTCAAACTTACTTCTGCAGATTCCATATTCATCCCTGTAACTAAAAATAGAAATAATCTTTTACATTTTTAAATTATATAACCATAAGGTTCGCTACCTGTATATCATGAAAATTACTTTAAATAGAATTTTACAGCCTGTATCTGTGTAACTCTGACTCTAAATGCTATTTGCAAGCAAAAGCAACAATAAATTCATTCATTTAATCAAATTTAATAAGAGTAACTAGAATTTTCAAGAAGTTAAGATATCACTCATTTTCATTTTATAGTTTTCTAGGGCCTTCATTTTTGTTGAGAATTACTGAATTTTCATTTTTTAAACTAGTAATTAAAAATAAAATATTATATAATTGTTAAATTTTTTATTTAATTCATTAAATTAAATGAAATTATTCTCCTCTCATTTATATATCTATAAAATTTATATTAAAGTTATTGCTATTATATAATTTAAAGAGTAGCAATTTTATCTTGAAATTTGCGTTTAAATTTATAAATTTACAAATATAAAGCCGCAAAGTGGTTAATTAAATCTAGATATTAAAAGACAAAGTTCATAATTATTTTCTTGAATAACTACTACTACACATTCAAAAAATATCTCAAACTTTACAAAAATAGTTTCAGTGATATTTATTTCTAATATCTATTTTCCTTACTTAAGAAGATTAAATTAGTGATGCTTGATGTAAATTCCAATATATAATATTTTTAAGTGCCAAAAATTTATAATCGATGCTAAAAATATTTTTTTAATAAAATAAATACTTTTGTAACACGATTACAAATGAAATTTAGTAAAAATTAAATTTTAATTTTTATGGTAAATAAATTTATAGGTTATTGTAAATTTAAGGCTAAAATTTAAAAGAATGAATTATAAAATACTCTGTAAAATAATCTTCTTCCTCATAGTTGATTCATTTAATATTTTTCTTTAAATTTCGTTATTAAGAAGATGAATCGATTAATTGTTACAAGCAATATTGGTTTACTCAGAAAATGATGATATTTATGAAACGCTTTTGATATTTTAGAATTGCTGAATACTTTTGTAATTAATTGTTCTGAGCTTAAATTATTAATAAATTTTATTTTTAAAATGCTAGTCTTCATTGCAGGTATTTCACTTTCTTAAACGTTTAAATGCTTTAATTTCTTATTTTAGTGATTATATATGCTCCAAATTTATTGAATTTATAATCTAAATTAAATGGTATTTATTTGATATATTAATGCTTCTTATGGATGTAGAGTAAATTATAAAATAAAGAAATTAAATAATTTATTAGTGAAATTAAATAAGCTTTTGCTCTAAATAGTTGGCTAATTCTGCTATAAGAGCGTTTTTTTCTCGATAAACCTTGATTACTTGAACCTCAGCTCTCGTATCTTAAATTTTCAATAAGTTTAATCGTGCTCCATTTCTCAAAAGTCAGCAATGTCTTATTGTAACTCATTCACATTAAAATATTTTGGTTGAACACTTTTGTATATATTTTGGCTTTGCTATTAACTTTCTTAGGCTGCTCATTTAAAACAACAAATTTAAATTTAAATTTGGCGTTACTGCATATTTATCATCAGAAGATGATGACTTTCCTTCACTGTCATTTTGCTTGATTATTGAGCTGCTCTCGGAATTCCTTACTACTTCTGAAGAGGGCTACTACTTTAAGCTCTTTTTAAGCATTTAGGTTCTACCTGTCTTCTTGTTTAAATTGTAGTTCTTTGCTTATTCATCGCTCTTTGTTTCAGTGCTATTCTTAACATGCACCTTCACTTTCCTGTCGTTCTTGCTATTAAAAAAAAGTAATTAGGACTCTTATTTAATCCTAAAGTCTTAAATTAAGACTTCTTTTAGAGTTCAGAGTTTTATTATTTGCTCAAAGATCTAGTGCTTGCAGATTTTTATGGACTATCATTATAAAAAGCAATATAAATTGAATCAGAAAGAATATATAAAATTAAATGTTAAGAGTGTGCCACAATAAAACTTTCTTAAAATAAAAAAGAATTTAATCTAGATCATTATATTTTAAACGAAATAAAGCAAATTATAATAGGAATTTATTCTTTAAAAAATTAAATTCTCTCATAATAAAATATCAATAATGTTACTTGCCTAGTTTAGTTTGTTTTTCTCAGTGACTTCTCGCAAATTAGAATCTGCTATTATCTGGATTTTTTCTCTTACTTTAAAAATAAATAAATTATTAAGCCATAAATTAAATAACTATGCATTCTATTTTAAAATTCTTGCTAAGAATTCAAAAGAAAATCTTTCAAGCATTAAGAAGAAATAAACTAGAGAACAGAGGTGAAGTGATATTTATATTCATACAATATATTCTTAACGATAATAAATTTTTAATGTGAGTTGAATTCCTTCCATCTCCATAAAAATTCATTTAAAATATATTTTCTTGTTTGGTCTGCTGTTTCTCGCAAGGATGAGTGAAAGTAGGATGTCTAATTTTTTAATTTCCCGATTCGGGGAGTGAAAAGTAACTTTTCTCTCTGATCATTTAAAAATGGCATCGAAGGCTTTCTATAGCATTTCAACTTCACTCAAGCACCTAAAATAGAAGAGTTCCATATATTATCACAGTGGAGACAAGTCAAATAGACATCTTCATTTGCTCTTGTTTGGGAGAAACTTAAATGGTAAGAAGTCAGCTTAAACTTAAAAATGTCACTTCAATTATCATAAAGTTTTGGCTTTTCTCTTCTATAAAGGTTCAACGATTTTCTTTTAAATTCTTAAGTATATTTATTTAATTAAAAAAATCCATATAAAGATAAAAAAGTGAAGTGAATCTTGGGTTATAAGAATAAGAATTTACAGGTATTTAAGTAGAAGGTTCTAGTCAAGAAGAATATTATCAGGTTTGAAAAGAAAAGTAGGGTATGATATATTTTAATTATTAAATAGGAAAAGATTAGGTTTTAATTAAATTATGCCACCCCATTGGTTAATCACTGATCTCTTCAGAGAAATCCAATTAAACATTAGAGTTTTAATTACAGCTCTGATTATTATATTAAACACCAATCACTATTAGTTTTAATCTTTATTAGCCAATCACTGATCTCTATTTAATATACTCCCAATCACATCTCTAATTAAGAATTGGGCTTTGATCTTATTCTTATAACCCACGATTCACTTTACTTATTTATCTTTAATTATCTGTGAGATTGGTATAATTCAGTGCTACTTAATTTTTGCTTTATTCATTTAATTAATTCATGAGAAATAGAAATCCTAATTTCATCTAAAATGAATCTAATTATCAAGAATAAAAGTTCCTTAAAGCTAAATTGCACAAAATTATTTTCATGAAAGATGTTAAATTCAAATAATTCTGTTAAAGGTACTGATTTCATGAAAATTCACGACTCTTAGCTAAAGTGCTGAGATCGCACTTTTTAAAAATTTAAGATAATTAAACAACTCCACAATTGAATAAATTTAATTTAAATGAAACTTAATTTAAATTTATTAAAACTTTTTGTTCTTATTTCTCCTAAAGACTAGGCATGATAGTTAGAGCTTCTTAACTCTCTTCTTCATTCATGACTTTGTCTTTATTTACCACAAGTCTTCTTTCAGATTCATTCATGAATTAATATTTTCCTTAATAAATGAAAATAATTTGCTGCTTAAGGTTCTAAACTTGTTTATTTTTGATTATCTTGGCCTTTTTTTAAAAGCTATTTCTGGCTCTTTTACTTTTTGCATTTTTGTTTTAATTTTTTGGCGTGCTGCCTCTTGTACTTTCTCCTTCTTGAGATACTGTAAGATCTGCTTTAGATTATTCTCATTGAGCACAAGTTCCCCCTTGTCTATCAAATTCTCAAGTTGCAGCAGCTATTCACTAAACTTACATTAAGAAAAAACAAATAAATGAAAAACTACTCCCTAAGCATGTTACTCTCTTCTTAGATTTCTATTTGCTAGAGTATGAGTTAGTATTTAGAATGTCTACCACAGAGAAAAAGTGAGGTGTAGATTTAGGGCAGGCTCTTGGCTAGTAGGGTCTTTATCTGAAAGAAAACTTTGAAAACAAACAAAGTGAAAAAGAGGATGTTGCTCAACAGGATCACAAGATTTGCTATGCAATTTTTTTTAATTAAGATACAAAAAGAGCTAGGTAGAAGAATCTAAAACCATCTAAGTGGAAGAACTTTAAACACCAGTTTAATACCCAAATTGTTTGTTGATGAGCTATTATGAAAGAGAAAGAATTTATTAAACTGTTCAGAGGGAAAAATTAAAAATCAGAGATAATATTGATATGATGACAGTTTTCCAATTTTTATTTGCTTCAGACTTTAATTCAGCTCTATCATTTCAGAGATAAATAAAAGACAGCTATGTATGCATGCTATCTTTTTGAGGATATGCTAATGAAATTATAATTTTCCATAAAATTAAGCTTCCTATATTTAAAATATATTTGTCTTTTTATGAAAATGTTGATAATAATTTGTGTTTTGAGTCTGGACATCTGTTGCATCAACTGAGACTATAAAGAACAAGCCGCAGAATATGGTAATTATAGAAACCACCACCGAAGTAGTTTCCAGTTGGTTAAGTTATAAATCTATATAAAATAAAACTGCATTTAATATTAAGCGTCTTTGTCGCAAAAGGATTTTAAGTGAGATTAACTCCCATGAAAAATATGAGGAGCATCAGAACAGTCAAAGCTTGAACCGCAACGCCATACTTGACAAGAAACACTTATATGAAAATGAGGGCTATCTTTCTGTAAATAATCACGGACTCCCAATAGTAAAATCTGAGTTTATATCCTCTGAACAAGAAACCATACTTTAAATTAATTTAGCTTTAAACTTTCCTATTGAAGCATAATTTTTAAAAGATTTTATTAGATCGGTTCCATCAATTAATTTTAATAGAGACTAATCATTTTTATCTTATTTAGAAGAAATAATTTATGCTAATTTAAAAAATGTTCTCACTTTTTTTTGACAGATAGTGTGTTTAGTCTTTCTTTTTGTCTGATTAGCAAGACCAGAGAAAAGAATGGAATACCAAAGCCCCAAATAATTAAAGCAGGTAACGCCACTCCTAAAGCCCAGAGAGTGTGGTAGCCTTAGTAGCAAACTATTTCTAAAACATTCTTCACTCTCTCCTCTCCGTCTATGTCAACGCAGCTAAAATAATTGAAGTCATAAAATTAACTTACTTGAAAGCGTTGAAAACGAACTTTACTATATTTGGATGCACTAGGAAAAGCAAGATAACAATGGTGGAGATAAAACTTGCTAGCATTTAATCCTATGCTTTACTCTTCCGATAAACTACTCTCCAAAAGATGAAGCTTATAACTGCCAAGATTATGGGCAGCAGAGAAAACATAACCAACTTGAAATTAATAGAAAGAACTTAATAAAGAGATAAAAGTTTGAAGTAGAAAATTCTTATAGGTAATTGTGTGTCATCGTTGTCGTTATTCGAGTCCACTGTCTAACTCGTTTTATTTTATATTTAGTAATATTGTAAGAATCAGGGTGATAGTCAAAATTAAATACAAGACTCATTTACGAAGGGTTTAAATTATCCCCGGAATCGATCGACAGTTCTGGACCTCGCTAGCTGAAAATCCAGTGAGATAGTTAGTTTTAGAGTGAGCTAGCTAAAAT
>JAJKFJ010016383.1:0-10115 GCA_027382625.1 Tetmemena sp. SeJ-2015 | reverse complement strand
GTATCACTCTGTCAGCACTAGCTGTGTCTAGCTAGGCATCAACAATCGACAACTTGCTCAAGGAGCAGGCTTTGCAACAGCAGTCAGATCCCTAGGACTTCTTCTGGCCAACCGTTGTCTGGCCCGAGGACAACATGTCGTTCGGCTAGATCTACACTTATCAAAACAACCAACTCACACCCTATAACACGACCTCATTCGGCATCTAAAACAATATTCACACATGCCAATTAATTGAGGTTGAGTGTGTGGGCTTACTAGGACATGACCCACAACAGACAAAAGTACCTTACTACTGGCAACGTGGGAAACCTCGGCTACACTCACATCATTCATATTTAAATTTGGTGAGGTTTAATTACCCCAAAGGGATTTATTGATGCGCGACTTGAGAAGTCACAGCTAAGTACACGCATTAACAAAATTTATAATTCTTAGACCAGCAAATATTCCGTATCAAATAATTTCATTAGAAAGAAAAGATGGCAAAAAGTAGATTAGAGTAAAAATTAATCACTCTATATTTAATCTTATTTAAGCCAAAATAAAAATAGCCAGCAGTCTAACTATAATTTATCAAAGGGAACATCAGTTTATAAAAAGGGCATTAATTATTATTCTACATGATTTTTTATTTTAATAATTTTAGCCGATACCTTTAATCCTTTAAAAGGCCTTCAGTCGAAAGAGAAAAAAGCAATTAAGGAATAAAGGGAGATAACCCCGAATGACACAAATAAAATACGATCATAACTGGAGTAGGCTTATCCGATGAACATGTGTCAGCTCAATACGGGGGAAAAAAGAAAATATAAGTAAAGCGAGCAATCACTAGGGAACATTTTTATTTTCAGAAGCTCACTTTTCTCTACACCGCAATTAAATAAAGTTCGATGATAAATTGGATATTCCAATTTTTTATAACTAACATCACTGAATACTACGACTACAATGCCGGCAAGCTCTACAGACAGATCCCCAAGATCTTAAATTCTAATCTTCACTCTTATTTGACTTTATATCAACTCATGCGTAGTTACTCACACCTTCCCTGGCTTCAACCTTAAGGCCTTCAACGACAAAGTCAAGAGCAGATTCGGAGGAATCACTTCCTACCAAGGAGTTGTCCATCTCCCTTACGCTGCTGGTCAGACCTATCACAAGTTTGATATCTGCTCTATCTTCCTCACTGAGACTCGCTACTCTCGTTAATATCTTTTATTCCATCTAATTGAAAGCTACTTCTCAACAAAGGACGGAAAACTTGACTGGGTTGTTAGAGGCGACAAGATTTACTCCATCCCTGCTAGCCCTCTTCCCAGAGTCTTCACCGACGACGAGTTCAACTTCCTCGTTTGCACACCCAACAACCTATCTGAAGAATGAGCATTTATCTTAACAGTTCCTTAATTACTATTAGCAATGCCTAAAATCAAAACCCCATAATATGATAAGAAAGTTAAAATAAGTTGCTTATAATTAATTCTCTGAATTTTATACCTGCTTCCTCTATCTCAGATAACTATGATTCTAAGTATTATTATCATTTAAGCCCAGATTGACTAACTAGATAGCCAGCTTTTCCAGTAAGCAGCCACCTTTTTGAAGTACTTTTACTAAATTTTAGATAAATGGCTTCAAATCCATCTATATTGGTATGCTGCAATTCATAAATTTCCCAACAATTGTGGGATTTAATAAAGTAAAATTAAATTTTTTCAAATTTATCTAGAAATACTTAGCCAACAAGGAGCGCTTACAGTACCAAGTTTTTACACAGATGGCAAGTGCTTCATCTTCTTTCGTCCAAGCTTTACAGAAGGAGACTCAAAAGTTTTTGAAAAATCGGGGCTGACCGTTTAATAATAAAGAAATTTAGTTTCCTCAAATTATTCTCGATTTTTTCCCCTATAATATTATGGGGTTTTGAATGCTTGCACTTGATTTGTATTTAAAATATTGCTCTAAATTCAACTCAAATCTCCATTAAATTACTGTTAAACAAATATTTCCATAGCCATGAATCTGAGTGAGTGGTTGGATATTACTTCCCTCTCACAAGATATGGTTATTGAGATTCTCATATCTATCTTTCTCTTCTCATATCTTATCTCTTGTGCAAAATATTTTAATCTGTTTTTGACATTAAAGAACTTTAAAATAGTGCCTTAATTTCTAGTAAATTTGCATATAAATTCTTGCTAAAATTTGAATCAGTTTAAAGCTCTCTCTCTCCTTGGTTAGATGATAGATAGATCTGCTTGAGTGTAACTTAGTTAAAATATTATTGTAATTTAATGAGAACTCCAGATGCCAACTCTAGCACAAATCTTGCCTGCAACTGTCTTATCTTTAAATGAAAACTATCTTAATTTAAGATAAAAAATTTCTTAAGAGTAGAATTTATAACCACTACAATCACACTTCTCTCAGATTTGGGATTTCCCTGAGACTCATCCAAGCTTACATATCTTCATTATATCACCTATTAAAATATTAAAAACCCACCCAAAATATTGAAATATTTTTAAATTTCAACATCGCTAATTGAAACTATCTATGTAACTACCATTTTTTAAGAAAAATGATTCTTATGGAGTTAAGATTCTCTGTTTATTTTGATCAAAATAAGAATAATTTCACTAGAGGCTGTGTTTTTACAGTTCTATGCCAAATCTATAGTTATCAATAACTTTTTTTTAAACTTTTTTGTCTTAAGACACTCTCAATAGTAAATGCTATTTCGTTTTTCTCTTCCCTAATCTTCTTACTTTATATTAAGTATGGCTGTTTAATACAATTTGAACTCTTATTGTATTATAGACTATCTAATATTCTAGTTTTTTCTAGAGCTTTCTTACTCTGCTAGGCCACAGGTTAGAGTGAGGTTATTTAAGAGGAGAATTAATACTCAAAATTATAATTAATAACTTAAGATCCAACCCAGATCTACCGCAAAACTTCACCAACAAGAACCTTTCTCGACAAAAGTTTCACTTCAACAAAATGAGAACTGCAGCCATTATAAAAAAATGAGAAGTAATAGTAGTGGAGATGATGTTTTATATTATCACTCTGTCAGCACTAGCTGCGCTAACCCAAGCATCGCAAGTTAATGACAATAGACCATTCGTTTACTGGCCCGAGGACAACATGTCCTTCGGTCAGGTCTACACATACCAAAACAACCAACTCACTGTCTACAATATGACTTCCTTCGGCTCCTAAACTAGTAATTAAATTTTAAAGTATAAATAGAAGTTCGTTTATATAAGCTTACCAGGACATCACTCATAACAGACAGAAGATTCTCACCACTAGCAACGTGGGAAACCTCGGATACACCCATGTCACTGATATTTAATATTTTAATGAAATTTAACCACCCCTCCGCAATGTTTGAAATATTTTATAAATTTTTCTAAAAAGGTAAGTTTTTCAGTCGAGAAAACTAAAAATATTCTTGTAATAAGTTTGACAGAGCAATAGTCAATTTCAAAAGAACTCTATTCCTCTTTGCGAATCATCTTTCTTCAGATAAAAAGTGTGATTTTTGGGAATTTTTCTGTTCTCCTTTTTTACCACAAATTGTCTCTCAAGAAAGGTCAATAGTGAATCCGTTAACTAGAAAAAATATTTTGCTGTCTTAACTTTCAGTAAAAATCCAGTCATTTTTTCGTATAAATTTGTAAGACTAAATATTATAATGACTTTTATCACTGAATACTACGACTACAGCGCTGGCAAGCTCTACAGATCCATCCCCAAGATCATAAATTCAAATTCTGACTCTAATTTGTCATTTTATCAACTCTTGCGTTGTTTCCAACACCCCCGCTGGATTCAACATGAAGGCCTTCAATGATAAAATCATAGACGGCACTTACTCCACCTACCAAGGAGTTGTGAATCTCCCCTATGTTACTGGTCAAACTTACTACCAGTTCAATATCACCTCTGACTATCTCAACGAGATCCGCTACTTACTTAATTGAAGTTTATTGGTTATAGATTTTTGTATTTTTGAAGCTACTTCTCGACTGGCGACTTGCAACTTGAGTGGATTGTGAGAGGCGACAAGATCTACAATATTCCTGCTAACCCACAGTTCAGAATCTTCACCGACGACGAGTTCGCCTACCTCACTTGCCAACCCTCTGAGCTAGCCGCTGAATGAAAACTCTTCTTAGCTGCTTTTTAATGACTATTAACGATGCCCAATTGACAGTACTTAATTTGGATTTAAGATATTCCTCATATATTTCACCCACCCTCCATTAAACTACTGTTAAACAAATATCTTCATGGCCTTGAATCTGAATGAACGCTGAGGTATATTTCTCTCTTGCCTCTTAAGCTCTTATTATTGTCATTCTCATATCTAACTTTCACCCTCTCTTTGCATATCTTATGCACCTGTGAATAAGATTTTAGTCTGATAATGATGAGAACTATTGATTAATAACAACAAAGACTTCATTTAGATTATAGGAGCAAATAATTGCTTGCTTTAATTTTGGCCGGTTTATTAGCTCTCTCTCTCCTTGGTTAGTTTATTGATAGATAGATAGATCTGCTTAAGTAACTTAGTCAAAATATTATTATAATTATAAAGAAAACTCCAGAGACAACCAACTCTCGAACATATCTTAACTCCCACTAACATATCTTCACATGAAAACTATCTTCTTAAAGCAAAAATGCTATTTGAGCATTTATAATTTGTAAACTACACTCATAGCTCTCTCAGTGCTTGCCACTGTCACCGATGCCTCTCTCCTCTCCAATCTCAAGTCAGGATTCGAGGCTTCTAATATACTAATAGTTGTTAATTGATAGAGGGCGTGAAGGGCAAACTTTTCAAGACCAAGACCTCAGCTCCTAAAGTTCAGAGCGGAAGCAACGACGCTTGGCCCTTCGTGAACTGGCCCAAGGACTGCATGTCTTTTGGAAACCTCTACACTTGGGACGGCGCCAACCTCACTCAATTCGCCAATCAAATATTAATTAAGCCTTTATGTTCGCAGACACCTCAGTGGGAACATAAACCACAAGCAAAAAATAAATTTGCTGAGTTACTTCAAGATGAGTCATAATATGTTTACCTCGACATTACAAACGGCAGAGAGAAGGTTGTCACTGACACTACCCTCCCAGATATTGGCTACGCTGAGATCATTACCTACATTGATTTCAACACTCACATCGGCTACCAAAAGGTTCCCAAAGTCACTTCATTATTTAGCTTGAAGCTTACTCATGCTTTTAAGTCTCGTCTTGCAAGACCTTCGAAATCCCTCAGGACTTTAACTTGACTGACCTCTCTATCAAGATGAAAGACCCTAACGGAGGTATCACCACTTACGCTGGTGAAGTCACTATTCCCTGGCTCACTGATAACCAAACCTACTACCAGATTGAGATCAGAGCAAAGGAAGTGAACGAGACTGTCTACTTTGCCACCATACTTTAGAGTTTAATTGAATAGAGTTTAGTTTTGATTCACCAACGATCTCTAGGCTCATTTCGTAACCATGCCTGACCAGCCAGGATTCGTTTTGACCATGCCAGCTGGACCCCTCCCCAGAGTCTTCACTGATGCAGATTTCGACGGCCTCACCTGCTCTAACTCAGAGACTCCCCTTGTTGACATTACCGCTATCAACAAGAGAAGATTCTTCCTTTGAGCTGCAAGCCAGCCTGCTTGAGAGGTCGCCTTCAAGTTAATGGGAGAAGTTCCTAATTTTTGAAACTCCCTCCACTTACTATAATAATTTGGCCCTTAACTGATTAGCTCCACACGCTATCTATCTTTTAGCGATTGACCACACAATAAAGGGCGATCATTATTGACGGGCTATCCTCATCATACAATATTAATTCAATTAAACTTAGAATCTTATTGTGAACAAAATCTTACACACTTGGTAAAGGGAATTTATAGATTTGGATAGATAAGCAATTAAAATTATCATCTTTCGGGTGCCAATCGGGGATCAAAATTCATAGACACCTCTCCATCATTATCTCTCTATCCTCTCTATGTATGAATTCTTAGGTCTAGATTAGATTTTCCCCTTAAGAAGAGGCAATAACTATTTATAACTCCTCGCTCTTAATAGAAATCGAGAGACTTACCAAATATAATTAAGCAGCAAGTCGTTCTGCCTAATTATATATAGCAGTGAATTAAAAACATTTATAATAATTAATTATCAAATATCATACGTATCACATTAGCTTCTAATGAAATCTTCCCTGCTCATCTCAGCACTTGCCTTGTCAGTGCTTTGCACAGTCGCTTAGACCAAGTCACTCAAGTCCACCATCCACTCAATCCTCCACGGAAGAAAGAGAGAGTGCTCCCTCGCCACTCAGTCAGATGAATGGCCCAAGGTCCAGTGGCCCACTAGCTACCACATGCCAGGAGCCTTCTTCCAGTGGAACGAACAGACTCAACAGCTCACTCCCTACATGGACATGACTGACGACATCTAAACTCCCCGATAAACTCATCTTATTTCCGGGTAGGTTATTAGGTTTACATGGACGCTTAGGGCAACAGAGAGAAGGTCACCACCATGCTCGAAGTAGCTCACTTGGGCGAGATTGAGGTCACTACCTTCATTGATGGCTCCAACCACGTCATGTACACCAAGGTCCCTGCCCTTGGTCAGTGCACCATCCAGGAACTCCCTCAAGACTTCAACCTCACCACTCTCTTGACTCTTGCTTCAAACCCTGCTGCTAACATCACTCACTACATGGGTGAGCAGACCCTCCCTTGGGCTGCCGGTGAGCAATTCTACTTCTTCCGCATTGAGTTCGGCGACATCAAGGAGTCAGTCTACTTCTGCAAGAAGACCGGTGCTCTGAAGTGGGCCACCATGGACGGCAAGCCATTCATCATTAAGACCAGCGGACAGGACCCAGCTCAGTTCACCGACAAGGACTTCGAGGGACTCTCTTGCTCCAAGTCAGACACTGAGGGCCTTGCTATGTTCAACTTCTTCCACCCCGTTCACAAGAGACTTGCCCTCCACAAACTTTGAAATCATCACACTCATTAGAAAGAGGAGTTTCAGCTTGCTGAGACCACTTTCATGATAAGATCCCTTTGAAAAGAAGAGGACCCTCTTAATTTCGTAATCATTTAAAGAATTTAGAAATATTGCTAATGGATTTGGTTCCCCACTATTAAGAAAACCATTCTTATTCTTCCAGCGAATCTGATGATGGCATAATAGCTTATGCTATTCATCTGAAATTATTTAAAATTAGGATGATGGTTTTGATCATTCGTAAATAAATTTAGAACAATTAAAATGCAGAAAATAAAAGTAAAACTTTCATAAAAATATCAGACTATAATTCGCAAAGACAACTGAATTTGAGAATTTTTTAATATCTTAAACCATTCATGAATCAAGTAAAACTCAGGAATATGATGATAGATTTTCAGCAGATTCTTAAAGTAATCGATTAGTGTTGAAATGAGATGGCTTTGCAGAGTCTAATGTGGACCCTAGATTATTAGTAAATTACTTAATTCATTTAAAACATGCAACAATCCAGCTCATTAGAAAACTATAGTCTACACTCATCAATAATAAAGCCTTTTTAATTTAATTGAATCTATAATATTATACTCAGCTAGCACTTCAAGTGGGAGCAGTGGAACAGACTCAGACACTCTGCTCTATGTGAAGCTGGGATTCATCTTTGTGATATTCATTGAGTCTGTGTTGTTCGGCGTCATCCCTCAGCGGTGGAAGCGCTGTCGCAAGAACGAGCACTTCCTCTCCATTGCAAACTGCTTCAGTGGAGGCGTCTTCCTCGCCATCGCCTTCGTTCACATTCACTAGAAAAATAACTTGCGAGCAAGATATTTTAAAGAAAGTATTTTATGTGGGTTGGGATTATTCCTGAGAGCACAAAGCTATACTATCAAATCAAATACTCAAGCAGCGACAGCCTACAAAACCTTACTCTTACTAGTTAACTCTATAGCCAATCAAATATTAACTACGAACCCACCCTACTCGAAACTTATTCCCTTAAGTAAAATTTGAACGAACAAGATTAATTAAAACAGAATACTTTGTTGAAAGAGATGGAGTTTGTAAATCATTCTAATCAAAATATAGCAAGAGATAAAGGGATTAAAATGAGTCTAACTGAGAGACTATCTCACAAGATATCAAAAGCCATTATAGCTGTAAACACTCTATTTGTTGATGTAATAAATAAATTTCTTCAAGAAGAATAAGTATTAAAGCAAATGTAAATAACTTAGCGGAGTTATTTTAAGTATACTTTAAGAATTTTAGAATATGTGCGTTTTAAAAATTGCAAAAATATGATTTTCTTATTCTCTTATCTTTTTATACAAATCCATGAATAATTAAAGACTTATGCAGGGTCAATAGCAACTGGCAAGTGCGGATATTACAACCATAGTAGAGGAGTTTATTGATGAGGCTTTCGATTCTTTCCCCTTGCCTTTTGTGTTAGTGCTAGCTGGATATGCTTTCATTCTCTTACTGGATAAGGTGCTGATCTCAGCCCACTCTCACTCAAATGAAGAGCACCACTCAAGCGGTGATGGTACTCATAGTAGCTCGATAGATACAGATGGCACCTCAACCCTCGATCACGATGGCTCAACAGGAGAAAAGAAAAAGAAGAAACTTTAGGGCAGCCAGCATCAACAGCTGTTTGTGAGAGACTCCCAGAATCCTTTCAACTCTCTTTCTCACTCGCCACTTGTCTCACAGCCTTCAACTAAGCCTGGAAAGCTCTACTCTATCAATGACTTGGTAGATCCCTTCCGCGATTTCGAGGAGCGAGATTAACTTGCTCACCGCCGCTCCTCTGTCTCAGTTCTCTCAACAGGCAATAATGGCATATCTCCTGTGAACAGAAGAGGCTCAGAGTAAATCAACCTGATCAAGAACGATCTGCTCCTCAAGACTTAGAGGAGGATTCAAGAAGAGGAGGAACTATAGATGAGGAAGGATTTAAGACAGATGGTTTCAAGAAATACTAAGTTTTCTAGCTAGGTTTCAGCTTTGATATCTGCGACACCTAGTTCAAGATCTAGCAAGAACAAGCTACTATTCAAGAGTTACAATAACGGGGGGATTGGCTAGCCTCAAAACGATCTGAGAGATAAAAAGATGAGCAAAGACTCACTGAATAGGTAGAAATCAAGTGACAGAGTGTTCCTGAATGGCTCAAGAGAAAGCGGCAACAAGATAAGCTTGACATCGATGGGCTTTGACGATGATGAGAGTAAGAAAGGAAAAATATATCAGCATGTAAGATACACCATATCTATTCTAGGGATGAAGAAGAGCAAATAGATCTGGCCCAATAGAATCAGATACTCTTCTCTGATGGAAATCTAGAAACCTATTAGAAGACTCCTTGCTGTGACTTTTCTATCCTTAAGTCTCTGGTTCTTCTCATTGCACTCTCAACTCATTCTATCTTCGAGGGAATCGCATTAGGCCTTACCTCTGAACTTGCAGGAGTGGTGAACTTGATAATTGGCCTAGTGTGTCACAAAGGGCCCGCATCTATGTCCTTAGGTATATCCCTCTCCAAGCGTTTCAAAGATTCTAATGAAAAGAACAAGGCCATCCTCTTTGTAGTGCTATTTGGACTTGCAACTCCTCTAGGAATCGGAATCGGCATGCTGGTATCAAGCGCAAATAATTTAGTAGAAGTGATCTTCAGTTCTTTTGCAGGTGGAACTTTCATCTACATCGCAGCAAGTGAGGTTATAGTTGAGGAGTTCAGCATTATGGGCTAGAATCGTTGGCTTAAGATGCTGTTCTTCACACTGGGCGCCTCACTCATCACTTGCATGTGGCTCATCGAGGGCGTTCAAGAATCTAATAGTTGAGGTATGAAAGAGAAAAGAAATTCCTTCTTAACTTATTGAACCGACTGTAAATTATACCTTTGTCAAATGCAAAAATAATATTACTAATTTAAGCTTGATTTAGCAAAATTCTTTTTTAAATTAATTGCTGTTAATTTACGTTATCTATTATCTATCTGCTTTACCCTTGTAGATCATGAGTTTCCTGGCAGTTGAGAAAAGTGTC
>JAJKFJ010016376.1:0-10117 GCA_027382625.1 Tetmemena sp. SeJ-2015 | reverse complement strand
TCGCTGCAGAATATTCATCAAGTGCACAGGCAGGAAAGTTAGCATGATAAAATAAGATTCCAAAGGCTATTGCTGTGAAGGCTGAGATCGCGTTCTCCATGGTTGTCAAGTCCATTTTGAAAATGCCAAGCAGGAAAGCCAAGTACATTGAGACATAGGACATAATTACTCCACGCAGAAGTAAGGTGTATCTGAACTTTTACTCAATACTTATCCACTTTTGGCAAAGCTTGTGCTTGTCACTATAGTTATTTTTCATGTACCAAACGAATGGAATTTAATAGTCTTTTGATTTAATTATTAAATATATGGGTAGAAACAGATGAGGAGCATCCAGAGCAAGATTTTCCTGCCACTTAAGTAAATGAAGTTACTAATCTCCCACCCATAACTGTCAAATCTTTTGTTCAAAGCTCTTTCTAACTTTACTTTAGACCCTGGTCTATCCACTATTTGGCTGTAGAACACATTTGGAATGGCTGTCGATTCTGACTTAAATTATTTAATCAAAAATCTATTTTAATTATAAATTAGGTTTTTTTTCAAAAAAAATGAAATAATCTTTTAAAGAAAGGAATTCTTATCAATGAAAAATTAAATTGAATTTTAATGTTTTATGATTTAGATTCTCCGTGAGATGTTAACATTTTTTGCAATACCATCACAACAATTAAAAATTTTTTAATATTCAAAGGTTTTTTTATTCATCATTTAAAGATAAATTTCAATTCATTAAACTAAATTAGAAGAGAAAATTTTTTACAAGTATAATTGAGTATCATTATGATCTATATTTTTAAAATATTTTAATATTCTAAATGTATAATTAAGATTTTTTTCAGAATTATATTATTTACAATAGGAGGATAGTTTATGTTGCACAAAGGTAGGAGAGAGAGCAGCTGCAAAGTATTAACCATTGTCCACATAGCTGCAATCGAGCCTCCAAATAATTATGAAATCACTAAGTTAATTGCAACTACTCCATAGGTAGCCAAGATGGAAGTGTCTGAAGCTGAATTCAGTTTCGCCTTTGTTTCAGGGTCTATGTAGTCGTATTTATTCAGATAGCTGGTCAAAGGTATCACAATTAATCCATTACCAGTCGCGTCTTTGTAAATAAAATATTAAATTAGATCATCCAAGAATGAAACAGTCACAGTTTCTTTAGAATTACCCTTGAGAGAAGTGTAGAAGTTCATCTGAATCCCTATTATTTAGACTGCGCCTGAAGTCTTATATTAGTCTGCTAATCTCCAGTCAAACTTATAGCTTGACTAAGGACCTGATACTGTCACTTCTAGCTTACTTGTATCTAAAGTGCCTTGTAAGTATACTTCTTCATCAAATGAGATGTAGACAGTGTTGTCTGAGCCAACCAAACTTATCCTAGGAGAGGGATTCTGATTATCCATGCAAACACTTGCTGAAAACTTTGATCCAGTTGTACAGTTAAAGCCTTGCTCTATTGTGCATTATGAGGAGCACCCGTCTCCATTTATCACATTTCCGTCATCACATTTAAATTCCTATTCAAAAGCTACCTTTTACTCTATTTTAAAGATAATTGGTAATAACCATAGTTGAAGCCATCCCCACAAATCTCTTAGCACCCTGTTACACTTTCATCCAGCGGATTCATCATGCCTGGTTACTAATCACAAGACATGCATACAATATATTAAGTAAATAATATTTCTTTTGCATTTTTAAGCCTCAAAGAAACTCTTAGCTGAGCAAGTTAAGCAGTCAAATTTACTAAATCCTTGGCAGGTTTGACAAGAATTATCACACTCATAGCATGCAAGCTTGGGTGTTACACCTCTATACTGTGTTTATCAAATTAAAATGCAATATTTCCATGCAAGTGAAGAAGGTATATCTAAGAAGATAAATAATTTTATAGGTGCACTCTCCATTGTTTAGCTGATAGGGACCAACTATGCATTCGGTACAAAAACTTGAGCTAATACAAGCCGCACAAGTCCATTAGCATTTCACACAAATTCTACGCAAGTTGTCAGGATAGTACCCCTTGGGGCAGGACTCAAGACAAGAATTGTTGAAAAAGTAGAAACCCAGTCCAGTCAATTTGTTTTCGTTACAAGATTAAAATTTAAAGATATGCACTGAGTTTCGCTAGGTCCATAACACGAGGAACACTTGCTATTACAACTCTGGCACTATCATTTAATATAAAAGTTATGTAGAATCAACAAATAATATAATCTATCCATCTAAAATGAATTCTCCTGGTTGACAAGAAGTTACACACGATCCTGATCGATAAAAATATCCCATTCCTGGGGCGCATTAAATACAAGCGTCTGAAGACCCACTAGTACAGTTAGCACAAGTTAATTAAAATTATTTTAAATGCTTAATAAGAATAGTGGCATTACAAACAGCTGCTAGCCAAAGTATCAGGATAAGTACCAGAGGGGCAAGTGTCTTGACAAGTTGTGGTCATCCATTTCAAGAACGAATAAAGAGAATTTTTATTTTTATATACGAGCCATCAGTACACTAGGTACAGTAATCTACTCCGTAGGCAGTGCATTACTTGCACTGAGGAGAGCATTTTTGGCACACGTTAAAATGATACAAAATGTTAAAGTTATTTTTATCTGGGAAATAAGCTCCAGTACACGAGTCAAAACAGGCATTGTCTTGCTGCTTTTTTATTGGATTCTTGCATAGCAGGCAGTTTGTAGAATTTGGACCTATGCAGGTAGCACAGTTTTATTTTTTAGTCTGCATGACAATCCTGACATGTGTTAGTCGTGTCATCTCTTATTAAATAGTTTGCTTAAATGTTTATGCAGTAAAATTACAAAAATTAGCATTTGATTATACTTTTGCTTTAATAAACCTCTCTTCATTAAATAGAGTATTTTAAATAATTTATCATATTTATGATTAAGATTGAAAGAACAAAAATTAAACTGATCTCTAAACTGGCCATCTGGACAATCATCTAGGCAGGTAACATTATCCTTCTGCAAGTAGTATCCTTCACTGCAGTTAATGCAGTTGGTGTAAGTTGTGCCATTGCATAAATCGCAAAAAGGATGGCAAATTATAAATAATATATATTAAAGCATCTTCTGCAAATGGGCAAGTTTTGTCCAAAATAAGTCTCATTCACAAGGTAAAAGGTAAAAATAATTATAAATAGGTGTTGTTAGTTCCATTCTTAACCAATTTTTATTCACATAATTTTATTTATAATTAATGTATCGTTGCATGCTGGGGCACAAGTTGTGTTTGGGAAAAATATAGAGTCACTAGTGCAACTCAAACACTGAGTGTAGTTAGATCCAAAGAAAAAAAATTACATTTAAAGCACTCACGACAGGCTGATGGGCATTTATCACAGATCTGAGTAGTTTTTTTTAATAAAAGATAAAAATAACTATTAATTTAGTAAATGAAACAGTTAAAAAAATTACACTTACTTATATTTCTAATAAACAGGGTGGGCCTTTCCTCGTCATCCACTTTTTTATGAAAATATGAAAAATCACTATTTAGCCTAAAATCTGCCAAAAACACCAATTCTTTAATCCAAATTCAAATTCATAGGGTCCATCATCCTCATATTCTCTATTTTAGAGAAATGGGCATAAATTTATGGAGCATAGGATCCTGAAAATTTTGTATTTAAGGCGGCCTTATAAAAAATTAACTTTATTTTTTGAAGATTAGAGCAAAGTTTAATTGATAGCCAATTAAGATGATGCTGTTTTAAAGCCATTTACAAAGATAAATGTCTTAAAAATAAGCTTGAAATAATTAAAAATATTATACGTTCATCCCCGATTTTTGACTACTGGCTAGGAAGCCAGCTTGTCCAGTAAGTAGCCACTGTTTTTCGTCTTTTTACTGAACTTTAGAGAAGTTGCTTCAAACCCATCCATAATTGGCATGTTCAAATCCATAAATTATCCTACAATTGTGGGATTTAATAAAGTAAAATTACCTTTTTTTGACATTTTTGTAGCAATACTCGGTCGACAAGGAGCGCTTACAGTACCAAGTTTTAACCCAGATGATAAGTGCTTCGTCCTCGTTTGTTCAGGCCTTATAAAATATTTAAAAGTTAAAGTGAGAATTAAATGACTTCTTAATTTATCATGCTTATATTGAAAAAATTGCTGTAATAACAAAAATATATATATATTTATATATTTATTTCAGAATCGTTTGCAGTTATTGGGTGCACTAAAATAAGAAATAAATTCTTAGTCTCTTAAATATAACGTTAGAAATCTCTGAGTTAAGTGTTACATTAGATTACTTAAAAACATAATAAAGTATTGAACTTATTTTAATTATATTTTAATTCCTATACAATTTAATTTTTTGCAAAATAATATTTCTTTAAAGGTTCCCCAAATTCTCTAAAATAGAGAATATGAGGATGATGGACCCTATGAATTAGAATTTGGATTTTGGCAGATTTTAGGCTAAATAGTGATTTTTCATATTTTCATAAAATAGTGGATGACGAGGAAAGGCGCCCCCAAATAAACTTATTAAAGATAAATCACGAACAATATATAAAAACATAAAACATATTTAAAGATAATTTAATTTTAAAGTTGAATTGTAAAACATGTTAGCGCTGCAGCTACAGTTGCCAAACGTTTCACTGTAGTAAAATTTGGAAATAGTCTCATTTCTGTTACAATAAACGCAGTTAGATGATAGCGGTCCAGTTTATAATTTAAATTATTTTATAAAGTGCAATGACCACATGAAACGTGGCAGTTTGCGCAAGTATCGCCGTATGTACTCTCACTACATGTGCTCAAGCATTTTCCAGAAGTGTATTTTAGAATAAATAAGTGGCTCCACTATCTCGAGGACAAACAGTGCAAGTTGTAGGTCCTCTTGGAGCACACTAAGCATCATTGTAAATAAAAGCCCCGTCATCTTATTTTTATAATCGTTGGTGTATTATTAAATATAAACTCATTTGAATTGTTTTTAAAATTTTTTATTTTCCACACCTATTACGATATATTTCAAATTATCTTTTAATTTATGCATTTATTTCTTTATATTTTTTAACTGAAGAGTATCTAGCATATTTGAGAACCTTCAAACTCTTGTACATCATGGACTTATCATTGGCGCCTACCTAGAAGTAAGCAGTCTTGGGTATTATATTCTAATTTGAATAGTCCCAGTACCCAAAGAAATCATTTTAATTAAACTATATATAAAATAAAAGATCATAATCTAGCAAACAACACTGGGAAAATTTTAGAATTTTTAAAATTAAACACTAGAAAATAGCATTATGAAGGTAATTAAATTTGAAACATAGGCTTTTATAATTACAATGCAGATTTGAGATCCTCGAAAAAATTTAATTTAATAAAAGATATTAAAATTCATCCTTAATTTACCTTTGCTGCTATTTTCCTTCTTAAATTTAAATCCCTAATAGTTATTTACCTAACGAGCAAAATACAAATCAGATTCAGGAATAATCTTGAAAGAAACCATGCATTAGCTATAATGAGTCAATATTATAAATAAATAACTTGTAAATGGGTATAATCCTTTGTTTTATGATACAAGCTTTTTATGTGAAAATTCATCGACTTACTATTAGCTTTTTTTAGTTTTTGCAAAAATTTAAATAACTTCTTAAGTATTTAATTTTATTAAAGATCTCCACCTTAAATTTATTATAATTTAGATCTATTAATTAAAAGCCATAAGCTTTTAATTAAATATAAATCATATTTAACATTCTTGTCAATCTAATAATAATTATTATTTAACATAAAATAATTTGTTTATTTTCTTTAATGTAAATTATTTTAGATGGATTAGTATTTATTGATAAAACCTAATGCCTAATTACATAGTGATAATACTCCCAATCAGTGGCCCAAACCCTTGGATAAATTATTTTTTTAAATGAACTACCAAGAAAAAGAAATGGCAAAGTAGTGCCACTTATCATCCTTAAGCACAAATAAATAAATTGCTTTATTTATAGCATGCCGTCCTATACGAATTAGTAGCTAGAAGAATTTTAGCATTGTCTGTAGCAAAACCATGTTTAATTATAAACGTCTGACAATGTTAATATGTGATATATTCCAAAAATAATAAATAAGGGCTTATAAATTTTAATAAGTGTCGTAAAATTCAAAATTATCAATACTTTTGAAGTTTAAGGATCATAGATAAGCCAAGGAAACAATAATTATTTTTAAACAAATTTTAGTCAAATTTAATGAACATATTTTTCCAATTTATTTATTATTTTAAAATTTAAATTATTTTGTGATATTTTATTTTTCTTAGAGGAATTCCAGTATTGACGCCTGGGATGGGCATTTTTTCCTAATCAGATTTATCTAATAACTTTCTGCACCATACTTCTACAGTGAACCTAATTTATATTTATTAACTGGTTCTAATAGTCAAAAGGAATGTTTGAAACAATTTATTAAAAAAATATTTAAGACAATCAGTATTCACATGCAATCATTTATATGAGTTTTTATGTAAAATTCGCTTTCTAAAACCTAGTAAAAATATCTAAAAGATAATTTTGAATAGATGATAATCGCCTTAAGTTGGCAAAAGAATTCATAATTTAGTGAAGAATATATTAGAAAAATATCGATTTTATATTTGTAATATAAGCTAAAATAATTATTGTTTTATTTAATAATTTAGATATATCTCAGCTACCAATAATTAAATCCATCTTAATTTTATAAAATAATAATTAAGGGAATTAAAGGGCCCCCGGCATAAATAAGATAGGTCGCGAAGTCAATGATATTGCTGCGACGCACTTATCTGACGCACACAAACCTACCACCCGATTAGGGATATTAAACACGTGGCACCCACCTCACATTCTGAGCAGAAACCCCAGCTTTTGCGTACCATCCAAAAATACTTCAAAGGATAAAAAAATCCGGTAGCTTCAGACCAGGAGTAAGTTGCTGCTCCGTAGCGTCTGGCTTCGCTGTCCAGCTGCATAACTGAGTGTTTGCCCATAGATCACATCCCTCCACGCCTACATGGATTAGGAGGGTGAGTAGGAACCACTCACCTTTGATTATTTCTCCAATAATCAGCTCAACCACCTTCCCCAGGGCTTCGGCTGCCATTATCTCTCTTCTCATTTAAGCACTCACCCACCAGCTAACGGAATACCAAACCAGAGAGCCTTCAGGGAAAGGGAGACCGGTGCCTAGTGCCGGTTGGGTGCGTCATGAATTTTAACTTTCTAATTTAATACTAATTTAATATAAATTAAATAGATTTTTGAATCAATCCGAGCTATATGCTTTTAAGATAATTATATCTTAAGAAATTCTTATTTTTATTATTTTTCTAAAAAAAAATCCCCTCTTTATTATCTATTTCCCTTTATTTAAAAATATTAATTTTTTTTTATTGAATATCCTAAGATATTTTAAAGACAACCTAATTTTATTTAATCACAAATTTGCCTGTCTATTATTAAATAATTTCTCATTATTCTATGATTCAGTAATTTTGATTATTAATAAACAGAGTTCATCCAGGCTCCGTTATAGAATAGAAAACCTTAACCATAAATCCTGAATATTTAAGAATTAAATTCATATCTTAATATTTTTTTATTTTTTCTTGAACTTATTTTTTAGAAATTAGGATTGGATTAAATTAATGTTATTCTCTTTTTATATAAATATATTTTCGAAATTTGAAAAAGAATTTTTAAAAACTATTCAATATTCAAGAAGAAATTTAAATTTTGAGAATAATTTTTTTTTATGAATACTTCGTTGGGGCCAATTTGGTCAGTGGGACGCTTTTGTAGATGGAATCCATTTCCACTGAGATCAAAGATGTATTGGCTGGTCTGATTGTTATATTCATGGTCGAAATCAAAATAGGAGTAGTACAAACTCTGATTTGTAGAGCTCTCAGTAATGCATGAAGAAAAAAAAAATAATGCGTAAATAAAAAATAAATATTATTTTGAAACAAATGGAATTAGATTTTTAAATAACTATAATAATGAAAGAGTAGCCATTGAGACAGTACTATCTAGGAAATAAATATAAAATGAAAGGGTAGTCTATTATGCATGAAGTACAATTTATCCTTCCTTTGCAGTCGGGCATCGTAATTTTAGTTGTAAATTTAAATATATGTGTCAGCAATTAAAGTTCCTGCTTTGCGAAAGAAAAACAAAGGGGTTCAAATAATTTGATTTAAGTATTTTAAATAATTTATCTTTATGATATTGAAATCTCCTTTAAAAACTTATCAAATCCTTTCGTATCGTAAAGATTAATTTTTTTAAAATTATTTTAAATTAATAATTTAAAAACTTAAACAATTAAATAAATTTAATATTTCTTCCAAAAGTTATTGGTAGTAATAATTTAAGGAGATAAATTCATTAAAGTTTTTAATAAATATTTGAGAAAATCATTATTTATAATGACTAGATCTTTTTTTTATCAATTAATTAGGGATGAGCATTAATTAAATATGGGAAAACTTGCAAATTATTCAACACCTGATTAAAAGATAAAAGTATTCATGAATTATACAGGGAAAGAATTCTAAATATCCAATGAAAGATTATAGCCAAAAATCTTTGAATAATAGCATGAAGTAAAAATTTATTCGAGAAGGAGATGTTATATTATTTTTCTCTAAGTCATTTGGATGCCGCAATTAACAATATTTTATATAAAACTAGAATCGATATAGGAATGAGCATCTATAATTGAATATCTTTCTTATTTAGTAAAGTTTATATAGTTTTTATCTCTTTATTATTTTTAAATTGTACGATTTCTTTAAATTACATTTAAAGATTAGCGCTGTTCTTCCACATATACATTTTCAAAAAGAAAAATACAAAAATAATTACTATTTTACATTCTTCCCATCGTAAATAGCTAACTGTTTGCGTAATAACCTTTTCCTGCGCTTGGATAGCATTAAATTATTTATTAAAACGTTAAAAACAAAACGAACTAATTAATATTCATTAAGTTATTAGGAAAATGCGGATACCAGAACTTATATTAATTATTTCTTTTTTTAAAGATGATTTAAGCGAGTAAGAAATATAAAAATAAAAAATCTGAAGATTGAATGAGAGGAAGTTTTACTTAATAACATACCCCCCCCGAATATAAAATGCTCTTTATAATGTTTATATATTGGACAAGCAGTAATCTCTAATGGTAATACTTTTACTCAATCAATAATTTGTAAGAACTTTTTATTTTAAAGCTATTCTATTCAAAATATAAAAAAGTTAAAGACTTTTAGTTTTTAATTCTTGCAATCTTACAGTTTTAAATGCTCAAACAGACTTCAGTTACCCATTTCAGTACATGAATCATTAATTTTATATGGTTTTCGGTATGCTTACATAAGAAATTGTAGCTCTTATTATTTCCCATAGACTCATAAAAAGCCAATTTTTTATTATAAAAACTCAAAATATCTGATGATTCTATTTTTAGAGAAAGTATCGGAGAATTTATTATAGCTGAGAATTTTATAGAAAATAGAATTAAGTTAAATAATAATTCGAAATTAAGATTCACGCGACAGTTAAACTTAGCTTCTTTAAAATAATTATTATATGATTCGATAGAGAATGAAATTTTTAGATACTTTTATCCTTTGAGGTACTCTTGATTCACACTGTGAGCGGAACTAGCTCGCGCTCAAGATTGAATAAACAGAGAATTCAGAAATGTATGATTTGTGCAAATCATATTTCTTGATAGAGACCAGATATTATAATGGCGTTAGAAACAATTCTTAATATTAAAGAAGCAATCGAATAAGCCCCATATTGGAGTGGCTGGCACAGATTTTAACTGACACGAATTTATAACTCTTCATTTATTATTTTAATTTGATTTTAATTTCAGTTTAAATTTTAATTATATTTAAATCTGAAATTCAAAACTTCAGAATTTTATAATATTACGATATTAGAATTGAATGTTAAAATTTTTCCAGAATCCAAATTAAATTCCTAATCATTAATCAATCAATAATTAAATCAATCACTAATTAAATCATCCTATCCTTTAATCCCAACTTTAGT
>JAJKFJ010016375.1:0-10118 GCA_027382625.1 Tetmemena sp. SeJ-2015 | reverse complement strand
TGCAATCATACTTGAATGCGATATGAAACCAGAGGAATACTACTAGTGTGAAAGTGAAGATGATGCAATATAATTCGCAACAAGACATTGTAAGATAGACAAGGTATCAGAACCTTTGAAAAAGTTAATAAACAAAGTAATAATCAAGCAACCTATGAAACCTAACACTGAGTTATCTGAGATAGAGGAAGCACTTAAAGGTATAAAATTCAGAGAATATGAGACAGAAGTCAAGGTCACCTTCCTAGAAGACTTTAGATTGCATGTTTAGGGTTAAAATTTAGCAGGATTATAAGTATTAATAAAGAAATTAATTATACACAACTTATTTTCACTTTCTTATCATATTTTGGGATTTTGGGGTTTTGACTAGTCTATCCAGGAAAGGTGATTGGCTATTTCAATTTAGGCTGGCTCTCATCTTCTTCCTCTCCGTCACTGGGGATTTCCTCATCAATGAACTCCTCTTCTTCATCTTCAAACTCCTCATCATACTTTTAAGGCTTCTACTTTGCTGCAATCACAGGTTAAGGTGCTTCAACTTTGGGAGGCTCTTAAGGTTTTGGCTGACTTGCTACTTCCAGTACTGGAATCTGCACAGGTTAAGCAGGAGCTGGCTATTCCTCAGCCGCACTTGTCGATGGAGGCTGATCCTTTTTAATTGTAGTGAACTAAGCAAGCGGATCTTTCTTTTCCCACACTTTCTTGACTGGTTAAACTCCTCCTGGAGGAAGAGTTGAAGCTGGAGGTGGGAATACTACCTTAGGCTTTGGGACAGGAACCTTCTCCTCCTCCTCTTCATCATCGTAGTCGTCCATCTCTTCATCGTAGTCCTTGAAATCCTCATCACTACTCTTATCTGACTTCTTGGCTGACAGATTAGAAGCAACTGCCTTCTTCTCCTCAGGCTTCTTAACCTCTGTTTAAGGTTTTAAAACTGAGGGCTGCTGCTACTTGTTTTCATTAGACTTTAAGTCTTTCATATCAAGTTCTGCCGCTTTGGGTTAAGGCTTTTTCTTCTTGTCACTGGTTTCAAAGTCCGAGTCCTCCTCACTAGAATCTCCAAACTAAGCCAGATTCTTCCTCACTTTCTAGCTTGTACGCTTAGCCTCCTCAAGTAGCCTATCTTAGCTGTTAAGAATATCTGCTACGTTTGGCTTTGTGGGCTACTTAACTTTGCTTGAGCTTTGACTTGCTCCCACCTCATCGTCTTCAAAGTCCTCGTCGTAGTTGTCCTCATAGTCTTCTTCAATCTTTTACAAGATTCAAGTTTAAAGATAAAAGAGGATTAATTAAATTGAATGTCATCGGAATCATCTGCCTTAGCAGCAGCTGCATTCTTCTGTTGAGTCTTCTACGCTTATTAAGCGTTGGCAGTTAAAAATAATATAAAATCTACAATAGTTGGTTTTGCAGGCTCAAAATCTTCTTCTTCGCTTGATTCATCTTCACTCTGGTTGCTCTTTTAATTTTTCTAGGTCGATTACAGTGGATTTGTCTTTGTATCTTGCTGCTTAGGCTGGAGTTACTGCTTCCTTTGGATTTACTCTAACTCCTACAAAAACAAGGAACATGCTTACTCATTAAAATTTATCTACTGAAACTACCTCTCATCCTCGTCATCGTCTTCCTCCCCTTCTAAACCAAAGTCGTCTTCATCTTCCTCTTCGTCCTCCAAGTCAAAGGCTTCGTCTTCAGCTGCCAGCTTCATCTTTTACTGTGCAGCCATCTTCTCAGCTTGGGCTCCTTTAGATGCAGCAGCTAAAAATTAAATTAAATAACAGCCGGGGCTGGCTTAGGATCCTATGGCTTGGAAGGCGGTGCTGGCTTTTAGTTAGGCTGCTTCTGACTATTTGCCTGTGCTACTCCTTATTTAGCAGCTTCTTCAGGCTTAGCAGCATCAGCTATAGCTTTGGCAGCCTTCTTTCCTGCTCTAAGTCCACCTGGTTCAAGTGTCCTGGGCCCTTTCTTCTGCTTATCTTGCATCTACTGCTATTGAAGCTGTAGTTGTTTTTGGTAGTCACCTGAATCCTCTCCCTCTTCGTCCTAGTCATCTGCGCCCTCCATCAACTGCACTATGTCCTCTATTATCTCCAAGAACTTTATGCAGTGAATTTAAATAAAAAAAATATGGAACAGTGAATTGGGTTGCCCATGACGATCTCCTCTGCGCTGATTGGTAGTTGCTGCCTCAGAATCTCTTCCTCAAGATAAGCAAGCATATAAAATCTTAGTGTCTACAAATGAATTCATAATGCAAGCATCTCCTGTATATTAGCAAATATCTCTTCCTCAGTTCTGCCAGGCTGGAGCTGAGAAAAGCCCACCTCTGGGAATAACACATCCAGCACCTTCAAGTAGAAAGTATCACTATAGAATTATAACTCTCATTTACTATCCTAGCTTACCTGAAGAAGACTTGCTCATCTTAAATGAAATCCTCACCTCCCACTCTCTCGAATACACTGTTACCTCTTATCAGAATCTCTTTCCTCACTAGTACAATATTTCAATGGGATGTGTATTTAACTTACACTCTTCTAACTCCTCCTCTTCATCCATTTCTCCACCTTCCTCATCTTCATACTATTGATGCTGCTGCTGCTACTGCTGTTGCATTCTCATTTGCTGCTACCTCTGCATCATCAGCTGCTGCTATTGATGAGAAACTAAAAAATAACTTTAATATGTTTGGAGGATGAGCATTCATGACCTCCTCTTCCTCTCCATACTCCTCATCGTCTTCTTCCTAGTCCTGAATGAGTTGCTGCTTCTGCATCTGCTGTTGCAGAGCCATGTGTTTCCTCAACATTCTTCTCTCTAATATAATTCAAATTTTAATTCGACTGGAGTTCTTTCTCTCTAAATTCTTATTTTAAATTGGATCCACAGTTTACACAATCATCGTTTTAATGTTTGCATTCAATATTATTGTCCCCTCTAAATGATATTTTACTAATAAAGATCATTTATAGTTTGGCCTCAAAAGCAAAACCTAAACATAGTTTAGAAAAAGAAAGAAGGCATGAAAGCTAGCTCTACTTACAAAGATATAGGAGTTGTGGCTCTCCAAGCATTTATATTTTATTTCTGCTGGGTGAGTTCCCTCAAACTGTGGTGCTTATGCGATGCTTTGTTCAGCTTAATGTGCGGCATGAGAGTCCCAGTTCCCAAGTAAGGCACCTTATAGATTTTAAACTTTTTCAATGCAAATACAAATATAATATAAGACTGACTGTCTTAACATTTCTATGATTGATAAGTAGAATATGTATTCAAGAAGACACAAGAGGTGCTTAGTGAAGAAGTAGATGAAGATGATGACGCCGACAACCTGCTCGACAAGTGAGCACTTTTATTCTCAGAGCTAGTAGCTCTTCTCTAATCTCTGCTGTATGAAACTCATAACATTATTTATCAATATTTCTCCAATTCATTCTCTATCAGCAGTAGCATTGGTAAAGATTAATGAGTGGGTGTCATTTATATTATAGGTGAATACATATTCGTGGAAGAGGACTGCGAGGATGGCACCAGCGAAGGGGAAGAGGGCGTAGATCCACACCCACTTGAATGCGTCAGGGCCCTTATCGAAGAGCTGGGTGAAGTTAGTGCCAAGTCCAATAGCTGGGTTGAGGACAGCACCTGACATGGTGATCATGTTTCCGTTGAGCATGGCTCTAGCACCTACGTATGCACTTGCAATGATGAAGCAGTTGATGGCCTTCTCCTTTGAGAACACAGTCTTTGCCTCTGTCTGAGTCAGGTAGAAGAACACCACTAGGAACGACCCTAGTGTCTACATAATATATAAAGGTTTATCATATTGTCTCAGCAACCATAGCATAGAAGAAGAATGAAGAGTCCTGCAGAGTATTAATACATATATACATTACTATTATAGTAATGTTGCCCGAGGTGTTGGTGTCCGTTCTCAAGAACCAAGAGGCAAGGGCACCTAGGAATCCACCCAAAAACTGGAAAATAATGAAGGCGATTCCAAGTGGTCTTGGGAAATGTCCTACGTCCTTCCTGAGCATGAATGCAAGTGAGATCGCTGGGTTATAATGAGCGCCTGATAAATAAATAAACCTCAATCTATATAAATTCATATTCTCTTTAATACTTCTTTATCTGGGTTTATAGAATATTCTCCATCCAAATATAGTTAGAACCCAAAGGCATAGGAGGAGAGCAGTTTGATTCTTGGAGAAATCGTACATGCCATTGACTAGATACTGCGTTGAGTTGAAAGCTATCGTGATGAAGGCAGTTCCAATTAATTCAAAGATCAACTTCAGCACACTATAATAATAAAGTTATTTTTCTCATTTATATATCACTGTTGCGTAAGATCTATCTTGTACTCAGTTAAGATTCCATATCACTCTATCTTCGAGATTATTCTCACAAATATTTTTTAATCAAATTTAGATCAGAATGTAATATGTACACCCTCAATAAATACACAATAGAGAAACAATATGAAAACTGATTTGAAAAATAGGCATAAATAGCTTTGAATTTAATTAAAATTTTTAATTAATTTTTTCTGTCAATATTATTTATAATAAATCTCATTTTAACAGAAATTTAAATCTCACCAGGCTTTCCAATCATTCTGCAGATGCTTAAAATAAAATTTGCAAAAGGAGCTAGTAATTAATTAATCCAAAATGGCTCTTAGTGATTGCCCTCCATCTGGCTCCAAAATGTAAATAAACATACTTATTCATTAAAATGCTCTCATCCCTCTGACCCTCTAAATTATAGATTTGGTACTACTCTATTGCTGCTACTTTCATTTGCTTTGGCAAGAATAGAAGTTGAAGAGGATAGGGACTTGACCGGATGCAGCGTCCAACTTAACTCCTACATTTTCAATCTAGCTGGTCTCAAAAAGAGTACCCCACTGTAAGTCAAACTTTTCCATAATACTAGTATCGATGCCAATAAATTTTAATCTATGCGACTCATAACCCTCTGTAGTTATTCAAATGGATACAGAGTGCAATACAATAACGGCAAGGGAAATGTGACTATCGATTTCAACATATGCGACTATGCCTATAGAAGGTGTCCAGATAATGCTCTAGACTTCGCAAATATAATAAATGAGAACAACACCTGCAGCCATATCAGCTCTTAAGACCTCTCAGATGTTGGAGTTAGCTTGATAGACACAGACATGCCTGAACTCGGACTCAGACTAAACTTCACATAGGGGAACATCTGCAAAGACAATCAACAGTTTTCACTCCTAGTACAACTCAACTGCGATGAATAATTTAATTAAAAATACGCTACGTCTACCACTTACAATCTCGACACCTCCAGTTTATCGAATCCTTGTTAGCCAAGAGTGATAATGTCTTCCAAAGAAGCTTGTCCTAAACTTACTCTTGGAAGTTTATGGACCTTCTTCAACACTTACTACTACATATTTGGACTATTGATGATGGGTCTAGGAGTTTTCTTAATGATCTCAGGAGGAAGATTCTACAAATTTGTGATGTTCCTTACTGGGCAGGCTACAGTAGCAGGATTCATCTTGATTGTTATGTTTGGGTCAGTCTATCCTCAGAACTCTCCTCAGTGGGTTGTCTGGCTCACACTTATGGTCAGTCTAGGAATGGGTGCAGGTATTGGCTATGCCTGCCAAAAATGGGCTAGAATTGGTGTCCTTCTCATTGGTAAATAGATTAAAAACTATTTTATGGCATCTCTAAATTAGCTCATTGTTTACTTGGATTGGAGGAATAATGGGGGCAGTTCTGTACAGCTTGATCGTTTATGTATTCGCAAATAAAAACCCCTTGCTCGCTCTATGGCTTACAATAGCATTCTGTGCAGTGATTATAGCAGTACTCTCCATGATTTTCTTTGACCATGCAGTCGTGATAGGCTCATCACTGGGAGGTGCTTACGTTTTTGTGAGAGTAAGTTCAGCAACTATTATCTTATTATCGAGTATATGAATTTTTATTTAGGGTTTCACTGAATTCTCAGGCGGCTACCCAAATGAGTTCTTACTTTACCAGAACTACAACAACGGGACATTGACCCAAGTGCAACCCACTTTCTTCCTGTTCATGATGATGATGATCGGTCTTTCAATTATCTCAGTGATCTTCCAACTCAAGCAAAGAGCGCAGAACAAGGATATCTACAGCTACAGGAAGTACGATTTCAAATACAGGAGAACTTGAAACTCAATCAAACATTCCCATGCACTTACTCAAAGCATTTACTTTATTATAGCTGCTTAATAAGTTCCTTTTCAAATTTATTATGCTTTGAAATGATATGAACAGATCTATTTTAGAACAGATGAAGTACTTACTTAAGTCTCCATGCATTTGGATTCCCAAATCTTAGCGTACTTTGCTCTTAACTCCATCAGCTCCCACGAGGAAGTCGCAATCTATCTCAAACATTTCCTTGTTGTCCCTATCTTCCACTTTAATAAGAAAATAAATATGCTTTAACCTGAATTAGAGAATCACTCAGCAAACTCTTATCCGAATTATCATCTTTCTTATTACTGTTAGATTTAAATTAAAGCAAGTTCTTTCACACTCAAAATATGCAAATATTAAATTAAAATTTGTATCTTCATAAAGTTAAAAGATAAAATCTTTTTGCTGGCTAAAGTAAAAATTGAGATTGAAATTAAAAAAATTGATTGGTTCTCATACGAATGAATCAGCTGAAAATATCAATCATTTAGATTTTGAGCAATATTTGGGATTATGGAGTGACCTTAGTAACCATGCAAACTTAAATAAATGCCTGAAAAGTATCATCTGATTTTGAGATTGGAGTTTGTCCAGCAGAAGCTAGTTGAGTCTATTTTAAGAGAAGTGATTAGGGTAGGCGTAAGTGAATTCATCTTAATACTTGTGGAGGATCTATTCGTAATCCTTTAAACTCAGTTGACCACCCCCTGCCTTCTCTCTCTTTATCTCTCCATCAAAGTCAAAGTGATTAACCTTTCCATACATGGTGCCTCCGAGCACATGAGATGCATAGTTGAAATTGGACCACTACTGAATTTGCTTTAGCTTTTCTTCTAGAGGTTGATTGAGTCCCAAGTCCTTCAGGATTTCGCAGGTCCTAAAACTTATGTAATGCGCCTTCGGGTGGTCTAAATTCTATCATCAATCCAATAAGCTTATTTACCTTGAACACCTGAATGCCTATCGATTACTACATTAGATATTTGGAAGTGGTTAAGCATAGCAGAAAGTACCATGCCCACTGGGCCACTCCCTACTATGCAGACGCCCGTCTTTAGTCTTTAACCTTGGTGCTTGAGATTCTAGAGAATGGAGGAGGAAGATTAATTTTATTTAAATTAATGAGCTGTCGAAAATAATCTCTTCATTTTAAATAAATATATTAACAACCACCCATCATTCTCACAATTTTTAATTCATTTCATCCATCAATAAAATAGGATTCAATCCATTTTATGAGCTCTGTATAATTTTTGTTATACTCAGCACTCATATAAGCCGAGATAAGTAGTAGAAGATAATTGAAAGATTTGTTATTATAAATGCTATTATAAATCTGAAAACAGGTTAATAATAGTTTGCTAATCATTTATTATCTTAATTTTTATTGAAGTCCGAGTTAACAAAAAAGGCAGGCATCCTATATTTGTTAGTTGGGTCGGACTAGCCCTAAGAAGCAGCATTTTATTATTCTTATTGCTGCTTTTATATAATTTATTAATGGACAGCATTTTAAAAAGCACAAAATTATAATGCTAATTTGAGAGGTTGTCAATATCATCAAATTAAAGTAAAATCAAATTAAACTTTGAGGTATGGAAAATAAAAGTCATCCAAATTTTTTAATATAGTGTGTGAGATTATTTTTAAATGATAAAAAGAAATAAAGCCTAATATATTGTTCTAAATAGTCATTTTTAAATACCATTTATTTAATTAGTGGAAATTTCTTTATCTAAAAATACTATCCATTCTATTTGTGAGCGCAAAGTAAAATACTAAAGTATAAATGGATATAAAGTTGCTGAGGTTAAGATTAGGGTTCATATCTGGAAGTGAGAAGGGGTTGCTCATCTTCCTCTGAATGAAGGGATTTCTCGAGAACTGAGCGCTCTGAATCTGACTCACTGACCCGGAGAAAGAAACCTAGTTATCTGCTTTCTCAAAAATGAAAATTAATTTTTTTATTAGTAATTCACCATGTGGACTTAAGGTGAATAATCTTTCTATTGAGGCTTCGTGAAGCTCGGCATGAACTACGAAACTTGTTGTTACTGCTACTAATCGTCAGCTGAAGCTTAAGAAGCATGCTGAAAGTTACTGAAGAATATAAAAAATTACTAAATTTAGAGAAAGAAAGCCAGCTATCCAACTTAGCTAACTTTATTGTTTATGCCAGCTATGTTGTTGCCGCTAAGTATGGATGCGTTAGATACACTTCTTATAAATAAACAATCTTTAAGGCTGGTCCATGAATCCACACCTGAGTGCTTCTCCCCCATTGTTTAGGTTCTCAAACATTCCAAAAACTCAATCATTTAAAGATAAGAAGAACTGCTTTTTGAAGGGTACCGGCTAGCTAGAATCCCTGGTTAGATTACTAGCGCCCAACGTTTGAATTTGTAAGAGGAGCTGACGACTTTGAAGAGAGTGCGCTCTATTCTTGCTACTTTTTCATAAGCATGTCATTCAAGGAGAGTCCACCTTTACTAGAGCTACTCACACTTTCAGCAATACTGAATTTGCTGTCTTGATGGCAAACATTTTAGGCTCCTGATATGTCAAGTTTCTAATCTTTCTTGCTTGCCTCTTTGGACTTAGAGGCTTAGTTGAAATGCTCAGGGCCGAAGGATTGAGCGGCATAGGCTTAAGACTTGAAGTCAGGCATGGAGAGTGGCCCCTACTATCCACCTTCCTTCATTTGAGTTTGTATGTTGATGTTGTTCAATGACACCTTTTACTCTTAAAAATAAAGTAGCTTTCTAGTCTATGTTCTTGAGGATCTGCTGCGAAAAAGCCTGGGGGAATATGTTGCTGCTTAAGTTGAAGGTAGAGTTACTAATAGAGATATTGTTTATCGTAGTCTAGCCAAGATTCTTTTACTGTAGTAGATGCAGGATGTTGCTATTGGAGATTCTTAACTTCTCATTCAGGTTGCTTATCGACTGGGATCTTGATACTCCAGCTAAAAATATCCAAACTCAACTCTATTAAAGCTGATATGATATCCTTCTAATCATACCTAATAACTTGGGGCTAGATGGGCATGTCCCTCTTTTACCCATCTTTACTGTTATGGTTTACAAACGCATACTTAAAAAATTGATATTGAACTTATTCTTGATATCCTCTTACTGCTTTGGTTGTGTTTGATGGATCTTACTTTACTGTTCCAGCTTGGAGGGTCGTCCCCTTTTGATGGGTTGAGTAGCATAGGTGCAAGATATCTCTGAGAGAGACCTGCTCCTTGATCTGGTAATAGCCTCCTTGCTATCTAAGTTAAGATAGTCCTAGTTAGTTCTGAGTGACTTATTGTAGTGCTCGCTGTATTGCTCAGTGTTTTCTCTGTGTTTTGGTTCCTTAGTGGTGTGAACTTAAAAAATCAACCTTAAATTAAACGGCTCTTCTCTCATGCTCATCTTCTAGAGGTAAACGAGTTAAGGGGGAAAAGAGAATTCTCCAAGAGCAGCTTCAAGTCAAATTAGGATCACATCAGAAAGAAGGGATCATTATCTGACTTGGAAACTGCCCTGGTTTTATTTCAAAAGATATAGTCAACTATGTAGTTGAAGTCAGTTTGAGTGTCTGCCACAAAGAAGTGCTTGTTCTGCGTTTGATCTCCAAACAGCTCATTGAAGTGTTCACATTAATTATATAGAGATAGACAACAACATATCTAGTCAATTGAGAAAAGATCATTGGGCAGTTTTGTAACCTGCTCCCAGATCTTGTAAGAGTCCATAAACTTGTGGTAGTTGTGGTTCAGGAAGGAATAGTAAACTTGCATGGTGTTATCATCATTCGCGTATTTCTTTACCAACAAAGCAGTCATCATCAACCGCTAAAGGAACAGCTTCTTCTTCACAAGCACCACGCTAA
>JAJKFJ010016362.1:0-10123 GCA_027382625.1 Tetmemena sp. SeJ-2015 | reverse complement strand
TATTAAATTATTATGAAGTTACTATGTGCATATAATCTTTAATTTTAATGAATTAAATTATTATCTTTATAATTATTCCTCCTTAATTTATTATATGCAGTTACAAGGGTTCAGAGTTTGAGGGGGGGTTAAGTAAATGCTAATATTATTTATTATATTTGGGCAGGCTTCAAATTAATTTCGGGAAAAAGGTATTAAATTGAGAACTGAGGCGTAGAGTATAAAAAGAATAATAAAATTCCAATCTATTTATAATTAAAGACCAGTCTTAATGATGATGATGATAATGATGTAACTCAAGCTTTATAAAATATGGAACAAGGGAATATTAAAAATTAAAATAAGAGTTAATTTAAATATTATCTGTTTTTACTTTTAATATTCGACATCAGTCCACCTATTAAATAAGGGACTCATAGTCCTTAAAGCTGGTCCTTTCAGATGCATCACCGATGTTATCTAGCTATTGGTACCGTAGAACATGGGTGCTCACTTCATATAGCCGCAAGAGAAGGAGGATTTGGGACGCACAGAGTAGAGCAAGGGCCATGAATCCATGAAAATATCCTATCTGAATGAAAGTATGATTTGCCGGTCACTTTGGAATACCGAACGCCTTATTTTCGAGCTCATATGACTAATTTAAAAGAGATAATCTCTTGCTCAGGTGCCTGAACTTGGAAATGCCTCATAGCGGTGGTCATAGGGAGGCTGATGACTCTAATCTAATAAGGGGAATTGAAAACTTTTGAGAAGCCTTGAGTGCCTGTAATTTTTTAGGTTCATTTTCCTTCCTAAAGTCCGAATCAACTCCATAATCAATTCGATCTATATCTTTAAAACCAATAAAAAAATAGCAAAGGATGTAGAAAATTATATTTACCATTTAAAAATGTTAAATATATTTTTAATGAAATATAGATTTCAATAAGATTTAAGATTTTCTAATGAGGGAATAAAAACCTTTAGAAAATAAAAATAGCATATGCGAAGTTTACAAAAACCACAATCGCGACCACTTGTTAGCTTAATTATTTCACTCTTAGAAAGCATGGCAACCTTCAATAAATCCATTATAAGAGCGGCAAGGCAACTAAAGCGGACTATAATTTCTGACTTTCCTTTCAAATTTCACTCTAAATCTCATCTATCAGATATCGTGATATAAATAATTGACAATGGCCATTGTTTAGCCAAATAAACTCTGCGATTATTTGGGCCATCTTAAAGTAAATGCTGTTAAGAATGGTCAGTAGTTAAGCCCTAACTCAATTTTTTCACAAAAAGAACTAGTAAATTAAGGATGTTGGAGGATGGTAGTATTGCATCTGACCCACTCTTATTTTTAGCATTATTAACACATCCTTATTGCTTTGTTAATTTTCAATCCAAGAGAGAAAAAGGCGCTTATCTCGAGCGAGTAACCTAGACTGAACTTAATTCATCACGCCAGCTATTGTTTCTCACAAAAATCTGTTTACCTCTCCAATAAATATTTATAATAATTACCATATGAATATCATGCTAAAAAACTTGAGAGGGGTGTGTTCAGATCATAAAACATAAACTAATAACTATCTTTTCAATAGATATATATGCCTCCAAGTCAACTTTGCCTCAATTAGGATAATTCTAAATTTTAGATTTCTGATTTAATGCTCTCGATTTAAAAATAATTTCATATATAAAAGCCCCGGAGCTTCTTTATACCAATCATCTTTTTTAGACGGAGTAACAAGGACAGCATGTAGCTCCATTTTAATTTGGTATTCTTGAACGGTATCCTTATTATATCAAAAACCAATTTTTTCAGCAACTACTTCTACTTTATCACTTTTTATTGAGTAATCACAGGGGCCTAAGAATTTGGCTCCACAAAAATGGTAAACATAACTGGAAGACATTTTAATATACTATCCATTGGGCTTCTTCTCAGGATCTGAAAATAAATTAAATAATAAAAGTTCATCTTAAGAGGAAAAAACAGAATATTATATTGTTCATTTAATGCCATACTTCTCTTCTTTTCTGTTTTTTTTTTCTTTAAAAGGAGAATTTCCTATTCTGAAAAATTTCATAAATATTCTCATAATTCTAGTGGGCTTCTTCATCTTAGAGAGAGGATAGAACTTAACATATTCAAAGACATTTATTTAGCTTAGTACTTTCCTGTACTTGCTGATTTATCGATTATCACTTCTTTGAATAACATTTTTCAAATTTTCAAGCAATACTTATTTTTCGTCAGAGTATTTCTCAAATTCACGCTATTTCTTGCCTAATAAATAGAAAAATAGGGTTCATTTTTACTTTTAGGTTTTATTTTCTTTTCAAAAATTATGAAACTGGGAAAATCAATTTTTATTAACTATAGGAAACAGTTTTAAGGGTATTCTTAATAGTCCATTTGCCACTTAAGTAATTAAGTAGACCATGGATTTCTCTAAATCCCATTTTTTGTCTTTGAAAAATGATAATCCTCTCCTTGACTAATAGTAAAAATAATTTTATAATTAATTTAATATTACCTTATTTAAAAACAGGCTCTTCGTCTGAGCTTTCTTTAGAATCATTATACACTTTTGGCTATTTTTGCACTTTTGGTTCTTTTTACACTGGATTGTCAATAAAATGAATAGACTAGGCAGCATTAAATCTCTCTGAAGGGGCAACAGCAAGCATTTTACTAATTAATTCTCTCGTAGTTCAACTGCACTGCTTAGGATCTGCGTATTTCCCAGCAGCTATATTTTAATATTCTAGGGCTTTATAATCGGTTTGTGAATTATTTAAATAGAAAATTATCTCTAAAATGAAATTAGTTAAACCCATAAAATTAGGAACGTAATAGTTAAGGAATAAATTAATAGATATTAAAGATAATTCCTATATTTATACAGAGGATTGAATTCTGTTCAAGCAAATATTTCAACCCTAAATAACATCCTTAAAAAAGGAGCCCAACTATTTTTATCTATTATGTTAAAATTAAGAAACCATTTATTCAATAATTGAATTTTTATTTTAGTTAACTTTAATAGTTTATCATGTTTAAAAATAAGTTTAAAAATGAATTTAAATTTTTTGAAATGATTGCTGATAAAGTCCGAGAAGGGTATTTTTACAAATGCTACTCTTTTGCAAAATTTTTCCAATGCTAACTATATGTCAAAATATAGAATTTAAAGACTTATGAAAACTTGAAATGAGCATCAATGAGTTTTAGAAGCGGATTCTTTATAGTTATAATTTTTTTAGGGTTATATAAACCAAATCATAGGAAATACATGTTTTAAATTATAGAGATTTTCTTTATATAATCTCTTTACCTATTTCCCACTCCCTATTTTAAGACTTATAACCTTGAGTTAGAGGAATGAAGGGCTCCTTTCATAGGCCATTGAATAGCTGATTTCGAACATGCTAGTAAGACTTAGTGAGTCAGTATATTATTTGATGTATGAAAATGCCATTAAATACTAATTCTTTTATAATACAACAAATGATATTCAAAAGAATATGTGAAATAATTTACTATTTTCTCCAATTATAATTATTGAATTTTAAAATACCATATTCTTGTATATATTTAACTTATATAGTTGGATTATATTTCCAGAATTTACATTGAATGGAGGCTCTCCTTCTATGAGCTCATAGAGAATGCATCCAGCAGACCATATGTCGATTTTAGAATTATACTTTTCGCCCTTGATAATCTCAGGTGCCATATAAAGAGGTGTACCAGCTTGAGTTTGAGCCTATTTTTGAGATACTAGAAATTTAGCCAGCCCAAAATCCGCAATTTTGATTTTATCATTCTTGCCTATCAATATATTGTCGGGCTTTAAGTCCCTATGAATAATGTTTTGAGAATGGCATATCTTCAGCCCAGTCAACACTTCTTTAATAATCTTAAGTGCTTTGGTTTCCGAGATGCCTCCCTTCCTCATAATATTTGAGAGACTCCCAGATGAGCAATACTCCATAATAATGTAGGGAGGTTTGAGAGAGGAGTCTATGTATCTGATGACATTAGGATCGTCAATCTCCTGAAGCGCCTGTATCTCAGACATTATCATTGTAATATCAAGGTTCTGGAATTTTTTCATAGCAAATACTAAGTTATCTGAAGTTCTGCGGACTTTGTAAACAGTGCCAAAAGCACCAGCACCAAGTTTTTGTAGTTTCTCATATCTTGATTCCATTTGAAAATTGGTAGGAATTGATTAAATTTAATAGTTATATTATAGGATTTCTTTCTTTTTTTTAATTTAAAGCACTACTATCCACTCAAATCATGATAAGACAATTTAAGGCCATCCATTTTGCTCAGATCTCAATTTTTTATAGTTAATGATTTACCCTTTCTACTTCAATAAGCTTAATCAGCTTTAATTAAGAGGATTTTTAAATTATAAATCAAATTTATTTTTTATTAATATAGGTTAGTGCTATTTTATCGAGGATTCATGGTAATAATTAAAAAATAAAAGTCATAATGATTGAGAAAGGATAAGTTTAAAATCACATTCAGTAAAGTTTGCAATGGTTGGGATTGGAATTATCCTGTTATGATAGGAATTAAAAACTACGAATTACGATAATTATTATTTATAAGACATAAATGAATTCACAAAATAAGATAACTTGAGAGATATTAATTCAAGATACAGTTTGAAAAGCAATAAATATTTGGATATAAACTCTCTCTTAATTAACTGATTTCTATCTATCTTTCTATCTTTTTTTTATAGATAAGGTGAAATATATTTGCAATAAAAAATTAATTCTTTAAAGCATACCCAACTTAAAAAAATTATCTTATTGATAAATGTGGAAACATATAGTAATATTTTTAATTTTATTATAATAATTTATTTATTTTCTAATTTTGACTCAGTCTTCTATTTAATTGAACTTTATGTATATTGATTTCATAAACCAAGATGAATCATCCTAATAATGTTCCTTCTGCGAAATTCAGCAACGAATAACTCAGACTTTGTCTCAGCCAAGTTCCCACTCTTATATCTATTAAATACTTTAAATTTAAACTCCGAAAGAAATACAGAGATAAATGCTTATGACGTAAAATTAAATTAACAATTTTGTTATTCATGTAAAACTTGAGTTTCTTCGAGCAAAAAGACAAGAACAAGTTTAAGATAATGTTGTCAACATCCCCTTTAACGAGAGAGAAAGGGGCAAAGTCAGCACAGAGAGGCGCAACTCAGATTAAGTTCAATAAAGTAAATAACTTCACACCACAAGCCACTGTAAAGCAACTGCATCAGTTTACTATTGCTCCTAATAGCACCACAAATAATACCAACAGTGACTATTAAAGAAAGAAAATTGTCTTTTAATTATCTATTGAAGTAGAATGGAATTATTATAAGAAGATTTATTCTCATAATTTTTGAATAGAATTTAGCATTTAATTAAGTAATTTAATAGAGAAAATGATGCCTATCTTATTTATTGAATACTAAATGGCTTTTCACATAATGCCAAAGAGCTAACTGCCTTCGATCGATCGAACTCAGATTTATAAGTAAAGAACTGAAAACAATGAAAGGGATATAAGAAGCTAACTCTCTATAATAGCGAACTAGCAGAACAGAGTTCAGGGAGAAGCCAATAAAAATATAAACTAAAATCAATTATAAAATTAATAGGAAATGGACTGGATCAACTCACAATAAACTAATGGATTCCTATCAATCAATTTATGATTAGTATATTCTATTCCTTTACTAGCGAATGCAATCAAGCAGTCCACTTTAAATGAGGTTACCATTGCAAGGGGGGTCTAATCAGAGTTTCTAATTAAATTTAGACCTTATGGATTTTTTTATAAGTTAGAAATACAAGAAATAGCTGAACTAGCTTCAACTTGTGCAGCACATGCTAGCTCAAAAAGACTCACTATTTTTGCAAGGAAGAAACAGCTTAGTATCAGATCAGAGTTCAATTTAGAAGTAGCAGCAAGTAATGCAATATTTTTATTACTTAAGTGAAAGTGGTATAGAGATATAACTAGCCAACTCTAGGAACAGAAAATTACCATGAGGAGGTTAGCAAATTACTCAACTAGGCTGCATCATAGCGAGTTTCAAACAGTCCACATTTTTAGCAATCTGGAGTGCATCAATAGGCAAACGAAATATAGACTATCCCCTTATAAAACTAGTATATCAGATTATTTCAATGAATAAAATCATATAGTTTCTGAAGCAGAATCTTTCTCGATCTATGTAGCAGTAAGAGGAAGATTTAAAAAGAAATATATGGTTGAATAAGCAAGCAAGCCATCACCAGGATAGTTAGAAAAGAGACAAGAGTGAGACATTAGGTGAAGGTTGGGAATCTGTGTAAGAGCGCAAGAATATCCAAGAATTGACAGCAGGATTTAAAGAGTACTAAGACTACTAGGATACATAGATAGATCCCAACTCATCACCTTATCTTGACTTTTAAATATTCTCCGATATCTTTTTACTTTGCAAAGAAAGGAAACGAAATGTAAGATAAAAGGGATAAAAGCTTGGGGACTGAAGAAATAAGGCCTTACAATTTCATCAAGAGGGGCTTTAACAACACGACAACTGCTCCTTCATTTCAAAAAATTAGCTCACTATAAAATGATAATTCATTTCTAGTTAAGAGAAACTCGCTAGATTTAAGAAACACTGGCACTCATTCAGATTTTAAGAATATTGTTTTTGTAAATAGATTTTCCAACTTAGCTAGGGCTTCGAAAGTAGGTTGATATTGAAAATCAAAAGAAAAAATCTTTTAAGTCTAAGGAGAGGTATAAGAAATCTAACAAAGCAATTTCAAGCCACTCTCAACTATCCAATAGAGTATTCCTTTTTTCATTTATGGAATCATTTGATAATAAATAGAGACTCAAAAAATCTGATAAGTTCTCACAACTAGTTAAATAAGATAATCTCTCCCATTAAACAGTCTAACTTAATGTCAAGCTAGAACAAGAACTTTGAATAGATTCAGAGGAAGCTGAGTAATTAAAAGCAAACAGCTTATCGTCCAACAATGGGAGATTAGATATCAAACTTTAAAGGAGAAGCTGGAGATAAGTAGGTCAGTTCAAAGGCTCAAAAGACATTAGAAGATTAGCATGTTATATAACTCCTCAGATAAAAGCAGCCTCAATCTTACTTCCATCCGATGATCATTAAGTCTAATCATTTGTAAACATTATTATTCTTATTCTAATGAAATGGCAAGACCGATGTCTGAGAATGATTTCCATCAACCTTATACCGACGAGTAGAAAAAATTTACGAATTAAAGTCCGAGGAGAGAAGATAAGACCCAACAAAACTTTTTCAATAGAACAAAGCAGAACTAAAAATATAAGGCAGAGTATATTTTAACTTTCGTTCAAAGTCCACTATGAGTAATCATACTCGAAAGCCACCAGTTCTTCTTTATTAAAAATTACTGCAGCATCTCAAAGATAATTCAAAGGCATAGCACACAATTATAAGAATATCTCTTTTATCTTAATGATAAATTAATGCACACAGATAATTCAGCTGAGAAAGTGATGCAATTTAAACAAAATGCGGCTCTTAACAGATATCCATAATTCATGCTACATCCTCTCCCCAAAATTATATACATTTTTAATCGAAGAAGACAGAAGGAAGTAAAATGAATACCCAAACGCAGATTTCAACATGATAAACTCTGCATAAGTCAACAATCAAGAATCCATGAATGCGCTTTTCTCTCATATGAATAAAGGAAATCCAATTCACAGTACTCATAACCAAAGTGCTCATTAATTTTTTAGAAATTAAATCTATTTCATTAGGACTTTCGAATGCAAGGCTAAGTTTAGATGTCATCTGGTTAGCAGCAGTCGTAGAAAGACTCTAGTTACAATTAACTCTACGATTTTTTCAAAGAGCAACTGAAGACTAAGAGTAAGAGACAGCAATAGATAAAGCACATAAGCACCAATGGTTCATAAAATATGACTTTCGCTTAACAGTAGCCTCCACACACAAGCCACCAGAGTTCATCAGTTAATAAATCAAGTGTATTGATGGGATCAATTAAACCGAATAAGATTCTCCAACCTCAAACTCCATCTTAGATATCCTACTTGTATTTATGAAAATTTTCTATAATCAATAAATTGTATCTGTAGGACCCTGAGTATAATCGGTAGTAAGAAATATAACCTCCTGAGATAGTGAGTAAGGAGGAAACTTTATTTGATTAGAATTACGAACTTCTTGAAAAACTAGTAAACAGAAGGAACCAAAAAGACGTTTAAACTCAGGACTCTAAAACCAGAACAAGTGGAAGAGGTACATCTTAGTATGAAGATGCGATTGGGATGCTACCTGCTTCTCCTTAATCTTCTCGAAAGTTTTTATCTTCTTGCTAAAATATTAAGTTGCGATCTTAGATTGGATCTGGACTTAGGGCCTCGAGCTTTGCTCAAGATTAAGCTGTAGTAGATCTGATTAAAAAGTTTAGAGCTCTAAACGGTGGCTAACCAACTGATTTTGCAGAATTGGATCCCCTCTAAAAATCACAACTAAAGTAGCTTATCTTAAGTCAAAGGCTGAGTAATAAAAGCCCTGAGTTGAGTATCTTAGGAAGCGAAGATATAGGAGATGAGGATTTAGAGTACCTCACAAATAAAATTATTTAAAGGTTATTAACAAACTTCCTGATGAGGCAAAATGCGAAGGAAGATTGGATTTAGGTCAAGCCAAAGGAATTCGTATTCAAAAATTAAACTGCTTAAAACTTTAATCAGCCAAGTCCCTTTATCCTATTTAATGAAGCTGCCTTATTCGGAGGGTCAAGCTTCTATATAGATAATTATTTGATTATTGAATTAAAATGGTTGAAGCTAGTAGAACAATAGCATTCAAAATGTGAGAGACAGCGCTAGAGGAATCATTGACACTAAACGAAGTCAAAATCATTGATTTTAATAATGATGGATTCAAATGTAGTTCAAGGAAAGTAATAGATGAAGTAACAGAGGAGAGACATACAGATTTTCACAAACTAAGCATAAATAAGCTATCTTTTTATTTGAAACAGATTTCTTTAATTTTCAATCATCCTATTATAAGTGTTCTTCTTTCAAGTTCTATTCCATTTTTTCAAGATTTTCATTTTATAGAACTTAGGATATATCCAAGTTCAGAGTATCGTTTACAACACTATCAGGAACTATATGCTTAAGCTAAGTATGGGCTCTTCTCTGTGATTAGTTAAAGTCAGGAAAATTTATTATCTCAGAGCCAGTCGTCATATTTTGAGATTGATCGGCTTTCTTAGAACTTTGATCATCAGTATACTTGGTCTTTTTCATAATGCTATGAGGTTTTTTGTGATTATAGAAGCTTTGATGGTGGATATTTTGCTATAATATGATTTGGGGGAAATTGGTTTGAATATTTTTGATTTCGCTGGTCAAATAGCTTTTAATTTGAGAGTAGGTTCTATTCCTACTTGCTTTGCCCTCACTTTCAAAAGCTGATTATAAATTAAATGAAATAGAGACTATCAAAAGCAGCCTCCACTGCCTTTTAAATGATGAGAGCATTTAAAACATAATGACATTTTAAAAGATGAGATCTTTGGTTGCATGGACATTATTGATGATTTCTTACACTGCAGGACTTCTTCTTCTATTCTTGACTCTGATTGCATTATCTCCTCCTTTATTAGAGTTCATTCTTCTCGTAAATTAAAATTTACTAATTTATTGATTTACCACTGCTCTTGACACTTGGTACACTTGACAATTTTAAATTCGCAAATTGTGGAAAATATTAGTATGCATAAGCACGAATACTTTTAGACATGAGAACATTTTGAGACTTTTCTAGAAGAGAGTGAGTGTGCAGTGCGTGGCAGGCATGCCTATTTATATCTTGAGATTGACTTTAGAATCTAATAATTTTTATTACCTCCACTCCCAAACCCTAGCAAAGATATGTCCATCAAGCTTTACTACTTCGACATCTACGGAAGAGCCGAAGCCATCAGAATGCTCCTCACTCACGCCAAGCAGGCCTTCGAAGACGTGAGAGTCAACGGTGAGCAGCTCGGCGCC
>JAJKFJ010016341.1:0-10136 GCA_027382625.1 Tetmemena sp. SeJ-2015 | reverse complement strand
CACTAGTTACAAGATGCTAAGCTACAGCCCAGTTAAGGTCACTGTAAATAACTTATCATTTTAAACTATTGTTTCTTTAGTATGGAACAGGTCAAATTTATGGCTTCAAGTCTATTGATCAAATATGTTTGACTAGCACTATTTGCCAGAGTGATATAAGCTTTCTCGCAACTTTCGAATATAATGCATTTTATGAATGTCTGTCAATTTAAGATTGAATAATAGGGTCTGGAGCAACTATTTTCTGATGGGATATTAGGCCTAGCCCCTTCAACTTAAAACTCTCAAGCAGATTTACTCCTAGATGAATTGAAAAAATCTGGCTAAATCGATCAGAGAGTATTCAGTATATTGGTTGACAAGGCAAGCATGAAATCTGTGCTTACTCTCGGAAACCATGACTATTTGAAATACTCGACCGGCAACCTCTTTTGGCACAAACTTAAAGACACGAGATACTGGACGCTAAATCTGCACAACGTTACTCTTGGAAATAATGAACATGAAGTCATCCTTTCTTCTTAATAGATAATTATTGACTCTGGCACTTCCTATCTTCTGATGCCTACTGAGGACTTTGCGAGTTTATTGAGCTACTTCATCGTAACTAAGAATTAAATTTGCCTAGCTTCAGCCTAATTTAATGGATTGTGGGCATGTGGTTGCACTTAAGAGGAGTATCTCTCTTACCCAGATATCAAAGTTCAAATAGATACCAACATTTACACTATAACTAAAGAGAATTACATTACAAGAATAAGCGGAAAATTAATTCAATTCTTGCTTTTATCTTAGCTAAATTAAATGTGTGTTCAAAATTATGCATTTCTTATTTGGAGCTTCAGCGACCAACAGATTTTGGATAATGGGAATGACCTTCTTTCATAATTACTATGTTGCTTTTGACGTTGATAACTCAAGAATTGGATTCTCTGTCTCAAACTTAATTCAAATCTACTAGCAGTAGGCAGTTTAAATTCAAAGCCTAATGAGCATCGATCCAAATATGGAGAATGTTCGCACAGAAATTCAAGTTCTATAAATACAAGAGTAGTAATGGGGAGCGCAGAATACCACCGATAGTTTAAATAAAATTTAGAGAATAAACTCTTTGAGTAAAATTTAAAAATAATAATACACCTGCATTAATTATATTTTTATAACCGATGTTTAATTTAAAATGGAAAATATAGCTTTTGTAAATAATTTAAATAGTGGATAAATTTCATAAATTCTTTTGTACTTTTTATTCTTTGCAGCTGCTTGCATTACCTTATTATTAATTTTTAATTTAAAAATGAGTGTTAAGGGAATTAAAATATCTTAATATAAACAAAATTAATGGCTACCTACTTTGTTAATTAGTGAAAATTTAGAATTCTCTCTTTTTACTATTATTTTTCTCAATAGGATTTTATTCATTGAACTATAAAAAATAATATAAATCAAAGTTCAAAGACTAAAATTAAATTATGACTTTTTAGTTTTCTTCTTTATGATAATGCTTTAGTTTATTTTTGTGAATTATTTACAAAATAAAGCGCTTTAAAGAAAAACATCTCGCAAGTAGATTTAAATAGCGGCTACATTTTAATATCAGCTTTGTCAAATATTTGTACAAATATTCTTGCAATTATTATTTTTTTACTGTTTATAAAATTAAATTTTAATAATTTAAATTGGTTCTCAATCTTGTCATAAAATATAGAAGCCGGCCAATAAATCCATTAAGAGAACCTCTTCTTTAGAGAAGACAAATTCCTAATGATTGAATAAGTTAAAACCTTTAAATTAAGAGTATTAAAATAATTAAATCATAAACTTCATCACAAAAGATTTTTTGCCTCATGTAATCTTGAATGAGGTTTTGACATCCTAGAATCACCTGACATGGCTGGAGTGTTAATTCTTTGCTGTACTTCACTCTGATAAGTTGTGCTCAAAATGGTATGGTTGCTAACCTCAGTAGCCTTGTTAAATAGGAAAATACACTTTAGAAATGTCATATATGTTATATTAGATGTATCTGATGACACTATCTCTATACTTTCTAAGAGTTCTCCTTACATCAGGCACTTTTTCATGTACCAACTATTTCAAAAGTGGCAAAATCTCCAAAAGTACGTTATCTTCTCTGTCATTTAGCCAAGTCTTTATGAACACTCCATTCTCCCTTTGTAAAGAGAAATTCTCCTTCACGTTATCAAGAATAATTGTCCTCTTCAGGTCTCTTCCCAACTTTGTCAAATCCTTTAGATATACTCCTTCCTTCTCTTTGAAAGTTGTGTGCTAGCGATAGAGTCTATGCTTAATGAGCTAATGATCTGGGTCTATCTTATCCAGAATAAAGTCAGCGTAATCTTGCAAAGCAGCGGTGAAAATCACCACTTCATAAATTTAGCTCACCTCTTGAAGAAATTCCATAAGGTGAGGCCTGAACAGCACCATTTCAGAGGGTTTGAAAGTTTTGGTGTTACCACTCGGTGAATCGTCATCGTCATAATCTTCTAACTCACTAACTTCATGAGCTGAGGCAAAGTGGACCAAAGTCTCATCTAGATCTAGCACTAGAGTGTAGATTTCGTTCTCAATTTCTGGGTTTAGTTTGGGAAGGTAACCTCCTTATTTTTCTTATTGAATCCTTCCTAGGAATTTTTCAAATTTCTTAACTTTAACTTCTGTCTTCTCTGCTGTCTAATCTTTCTAACTGGCATGTTGTTGTATCGCATCAAATATCAAATATGCTATTTAGAATAAATATAGTCTCAGCTCCATCTATTTCCTGCTCTTCATCAAATGACTGCTGCATATATGACTATTCATATTGCTGGCCTTTGAACATAAAAACATTAAATTAATTTGAACTTGGAAAACTTCTGTATGGATGTGAGATTTTCCCTTAGATCCTTTAATGATATTCTGTCTATCCTTTTAATCATCAATTGTACGTTTTGAGTAAAGGATTTGTTCTTTGCAGGTAAAACTGTCTTCGTTAGTAAATTGATTATGATAAGACTCTACTCCTTAATCCTTCTGAGAGCCTCTCTTTGCCTAATTTAGCCCTAATCCATATTTGCAATTCTGTCATGCTGTCCAGCACTTAGAGTCGCTACTATTTCGAGTAAAGATAATGCCCACTCCTAAAATTCGAAGATATAAAGTACAGTTTTCGAAAAATTCGAACTAATCGGGTATCTTACATTACTTCTCATTTTTGCGTCTATTCTAAATAGGACTATTTCAATCAAACAGAGGAAATTTTATTGAATATAGTAGAGAATTTTCTCGCTAGCGTCCTTTGCATCTTATGAAAATGCTCCCATGAGCTCAGTCAGAATAAAGTCCAAGTAAAACACAAAAATAGTCTCCAGGTTTTAAGCCCTATGGAGCACATCTTTTTTGTCTTTGGAAACAAATAAGTCCTATGTTAGAGTGTTAAATTTATGATTTAGTTTACTCCATAAGAAGAGAGCTTCATCAGTGGCTATCTTTTGATAACTATGTCAATCAATCGCTAGATTTCTTGTTATCCCTATTTTTCCTTGAAGGCAAAATACAGTTTATCTAATCGTTTCAAATGGAGAAACAGCTCCTTCAAATCAATCTAAAAACCTTAAACCAAACCAAAGTCCTTACTTTTAAAAAACTATAATCAATCTCTATTAATTTAATAGAAATTTAGAAGTAAAAGATTTTAGAGTATTTACAAATAAAAATGAAGAAAAGCATGTCAATGAGAAACAATCTCACTGCTAATAACTCACAGAGAGCTGCCTCATCTTCCAACGCTATGACATCTTTGAAAAGAACTGCTTCTAGGGAAACTATAGAGTTCAAGATCAAGAAGAATCAGTTTCCAAAGATACTAGATTTCAAAAACCAACAACCACCTCTAATACTTAAACACCATCATTCTTAAGCTCATCTTAATCCAATGCAGACAATCTATAATTACAACTATCCCTTCTCAAGTAAGATAATTTTTACATCTAAAATATTTTCTCTAGTCAAGAATCTAGTAAAATAGGATAATGAAGTCCTGTCAGAGTTCTTTTAAACAAGAAAGGACTCCTAATTTTAATCTACTAATAGAAAATTCTTAAGCACTTTGAGCTAGAAATAGTTTAAGAGTATGAACCAAACTTCTCAAAATCTCAATTCAGCCACCAAAAATAAAGAAGTCCACTTTGAAGATATGCAAGATAACTATAATTCCAATTAGATGACTAGTGAAAGGTAGTCAACAATGCCTAGATAGATGTTTCAAACTTATAGCTCTACATTCTCAAACACTATACAAGAGTAGTACCTTCAACAAGTAAGGATTAACATTTTACTTTTATCATGAATATAATTTCAAGTTATTTAGAAATAAATATGATCATTTAATTTGTAATTTCAATCTTTTTATAAGTTCTTGTGCTATTTTTAATAGCCTCCTCCTACAGAAGTTTTTACTCTAACGAAGAAGTCTTTTCCTAAATTATTTTATTTGCCATCTTAGCTTTTTTCTTTTTCCCGAACATAGTTCTCAATTTAATCTTGCCTAAATATGTGAGGTTGCGCTTGAAATATGTTGAATATGCCTCTAAAGAAAACATCTCCGCTCTTGTTTGTTAATGATGATATTTTGGCCAAATATTTATGTAATAGATTCAGTCTTCTTTAACTTTCAGAGACAAAAGATTGAAGTTTTTCTGATGAGTCAGCTTGAGGAAGGTTCATAGAGCCATACCTATTCATCAATTCTTGCAACTATCCACTTTGAAGCATGGAATCTATTTTCTTGAGAAGATCAATAAAGAATTAGAAGAGTTCAAACAGATCTGTTTCGGTTTATGCGTCTGATTTTACCACCTATATGTTTGCTATCTTGATGATACTTTTTCTAGTATCACTACCTGCTTTTAAATAGTTTTAAGAAGACTAATTAGCTAATGTTTCTATACTGTTTCGATGGTGATGAAAATCACTTCCAACCCCTAAATTAGTTGAGTTCATGCCGCTCTTTGATTCTTTAATCTTTTTATAGCGAGGTGAAGTAAGAGACTATGAAGAATCAGAAGGAGTAATTTAGGCAAATTTTTATTCGATTTGGAAATTTTTCTCATGCTTATTTTCATAAAAATATATAGTTAGACTTTTCGGTAGGCTTTTTAGTGTAAGATTTCTTCCTCTGGTTTTAGGCTGCAGAAGTATTTGCTTCTCTAACAAGGGATTATCTTCGAATAGAGCTGCCTCTACTATTGTCAAAACTCTATCTTTAACTTCTTTCCTAACTCATTCTTTGCGGTCCATCTGCTCCTAAGTTGCCCTTACTCTAGCTTTTAGAAAACTCTTGGCTGTTTTATTCTTCACCCTCTCTTTTATTGCTATTTTGGATCTTTGCCTATAGCATTTTTTTATGAATCGCTTGCTTCAATTAATTCTAGAGATATTCTTTAGCCTCTTTCTCTGACTTTTGGTTTATAATGCTCTCAACTCCTTTCTTTATATTTTCCTTGAGTTTATCTTATTCTTGCTTGCTTAATTTATTTTAAGCATTGGCTTCAGTAGAGTTGGCATTGCCTTTTAATTCTAAAAATAAATGATATTATACCTTGCTTATGAGCTTGCAGTTTTAGGAGTTCCTTTTGCTGTTGCATTTCCAAAAGCTTTAGTTACTTTAATTCCTCTTGAGCAGCAGTTTATGCCTTCAAAAGTTCCATTTCCTTTGTATAGTCCTCCAATTTGCCTGCTTTAGACAATCTGGTCTCTGCTTTCCTAAGTTCCCTAATTTTTTAGTTATACTCTAGTTTCATATCCTTCAAATCTAATCTGTGGTCTCTCTCAAATTCACGAAGTAAGTCTAGCTCACTCTGCATCAGAGTGCCTTTACTAATCATGTTTTCAATTCTTTTGTTAAGTTAGTCTATTTAAGTCTACATACTTTGTACTTTCTTCTCTGTTTGGTAGTTTTGAAATATAGCACTCTCAACTTCGTTAGTTTTTGAAACTAGCCGACTATCAAGAATAGTGTTTTGCTCTCTCGTTTCACGAAGTTGAGTAAGTATCTGAGCTTTCTCATGATACATTCTATTATTCTCTGCAAAAATAAATAACTATACAATATCTCATCAAGGAGAGAGTTTATTTAGGACTCTTGGACTTTCATAGCATATAAATAAGTGATAATTAAAATAGCCATTTCATATTCAACGACCTTCTTAGACAAGTCTTCCATTTAAACGAGTACAACTTTTTTGTATTCCTCTGCATTACACTAGACCTCTTAATCTACATATTCTACATTTTTTTGAAATCTTTTGGCCACCAGTCTTGCAGTTTCGAGTTGAGCACTCTTCAACTTAGATTTGAGGTCTCCTTGAAAAGCTCTGAATGCCTAGTTGTTGAGACTTTACTGCTCACTCATCCTGAAGTACTTAGCCTAATCTTGAAGTGTTTGCATTAGAGCATATAACTCATCCAAGTTATGCGTTACTCCAGAGAAGTTGGCCTTCTTTAATTTTTCTTTGGACTTCAGCATTTCTTTAACCTGAGATGATAATCCTGCCGAGTCTTGTTTTAGGAATTAATCTACCTGTTTCATAAATTCCTCTCTGTCATCTTCCTACAGACCGGAAGAATAGAGTTTCTTCAAAATATCTTGCTTGGTCTATTCTGTCTTTAGCTTTATTACGACCTCACTCTATTCCTCAACTACTGACTTCAAAGTGGATATTTATAATGAATTAAATCTTGAAGAAAAAACAGAATTTACTTTATTAAAACAGTTAAAAAGAGTGAATGTATATGTATATGATATTTCTGTCAGTTAGTTTGAGAAATGGTTCATTGTAATTTGAAACATGCTTTCGCTTTACTAGTAGATCTTATCGAGAGTAAAACTAAGATATGAGCGTGTGTCCTTATCTAATGACTTATTATGAAGAGTGAGGAATGTCTAGAAATTTTTGCGCATTAGTATAAGCTTTTGATGCTAGAACTGCATTTAGCTTGGTGGTGAAATATTTTTCAAATCTTCATCATTTTATAAATATGAGAAAAAATTATTATAATGGATTTTAGATGCCATAATCTTGAAAGAGCTTGAGATCATCTTCTATTAATTTTTATTTTAGCTACTCTATGTTAACTTAGAGATGCTTTTGATTGCTAGCACCAAGTCTCTCCCATTTAGTTTCTAAGTGATTTTGATGAGAGAAATCTCCTCTGCTAAACAAGCTATTAGTCTTTTAAAATTAATATAGGGCTGTGAGGGTTTATCAAAAGTAGATCGAAAGTCCTGAGACATGCCATCTATTTCTATTTTACTCTGTAGTGAAATTGATTTAATCTTATTATTCGCAGCAGAATCTTTATCTCTACTTTAAGGTACAATTATCTAACTATCTTAAAGAAGAAATTTCTAGTACTACTACAAGTTTACTTAAGAGTTCGTAAATAAATTGAAAATAGTAATTTATGAATTAGAGTTGAACTTCTGATCTCTTTTAATTATTAAATATACAAAAAATGTTTGTGTATCTCTTCATTTGTGTTAAGTCCTAACTTTAGAGTCTATCTTTTACTTAAACCTCAAAGTCTCTGAGAAATTAGTTTGATACTTTTGATAGGGGTTGCGTTCTATAATATCATTAAATTACAGATTTGATAAGTTTTCTTGAAGTAAAGATCCCTAAATATCCTAGTTCCCAGACAGCATAGATAAATTAACTTTTCTTCTCTCTGATCTTATATAATCAGAAGTCTATTGATTAAGAAAAAAAGAAATTTTGCCTTGATTGTGGCTTGATGAGGCCACAGTTTGATTGAACTGTATCTTGAAATTAGAATTGTCTTATCCATTAGGAGTTTGCGTTGAGCTCTCCTGCGCCTGTACCACTTAATGTAGTTTGTTGAAATTCTTCTGCGTCATTCTTTGAGTGTGATTGTTATGTTGATGTGTAATACTCTTCTCCATCTTAGATCGCCTGATAATATCTTTAAGTTTGTTTCTAGACTAATTTAGAGACACCTCTTCTTCAATTGAGAGGTTTCCATTATTATTCAACTACTCAAAGTATTCCTGATTTCTCTCTGAAGCTATGATGTCACTAGTTCTTAATAAGTTTAGTTTCATCAAAGAAGGCTTCATTAGCAAATTAATATCAACAACTTTTATATAGTAAAAGAGATTAAATATAACTTTAATAGTAGTAATAAAGTAATAATTTAATCTATTAAAAATATGGAAAGACTCGGAAAGAGATTAGAAAGAGAAGAGTCCTCATCTTCATCTGATTAAGAAAGAAGATAAAGAAGAGAGGATTCAAATTCAGATAGTGAGAGTGATAGCGAAAACTATTAACCGAAAAGGCCACGACATGACAGCTAAGAATCAGAAGAGGAGAATAAATTATAAGAAGATGAAGGAGAGCAATAAGTTTATACTGAGGAGGAATTACTATGGCTAGAAGCATAAAGGGAACTTCTAAAAGAGGAGGAGATGTTTAAGAATCTTACTCAAGCTCAGATTCAGCAGATCTTGAACGAAGCACCTACTAATCATTACTTAAAATTGCTTTCTTAGATCTATTTAATTCTAATGAAGGCGAAAAATTAGATAAGCACTCAATAAGGAAAGCAATTTAGACTCTGAGATAGAAACTTAACGAGAATCTTGAGTTAAGAATGAAATTCAAAGATGAGCCTGAGAAATTTCTAGATGCAGAAGCTGATGTACACTCAGCTCTTAAAGAACTGCAACTCATTAGTGCTTTACCTCAACATATATCAGACTTTGTATCGGCTGAAGGAGTGCAAGCTATGATAGAAGTCCTTGACCATCCCAATCCAGATATTATAAACGAAAGTATTACAATACACAAAATTCATAAGCTAATTTATCCACATTTTAAATTACCCTTCTAGTTGAATTGACTGATGAAGAATTAATGGTAAATCCTGGCTTTCAGAAAGTAGTAGAGATCTTAATTGATAATGACATTCAAAATTTCATTGTGAGAGCTCTTCAGAAGTTGGATGATAATTCTGAAGAGGAAAGACCCTAGATTTATAGGTGCTTGAATCTCATTGAGAATATCTTAGATAATTAAGCTTTAAAATTTTCAAACAAGCTCATGCACACAGATACTTTCATTGACTGGTTTCTCATCTATCTATATGAAGGCGATATCAAATCTGAAAATTATCTCCAAATAGCTGAGCTATTATTCACAGTTGTACAAAATTGCCATGAAGAATTCAAGTCTAAATTTTCAAACACTTTGAAAGGCTTAGAGAGACTATTAATGATAATAAGTTTGTATCGAAGATAGAGAAAGCTTTAATTGGAAGAAGAACTGGAAGCTATTGCTAATGTTTTCGATACAATTTCAGTGTTGCTTCTATAGTAAGAAAATGTTGATCTTTTCAGGCGACTAGAAGGCTTTGAGCTTTTGCTTAGCATTTGCAAGAAGGAGAAGCTATTGAGACGACATGCAGTAAAAGTTTTTGATTATGCTCTCAGTGTTTCCTCTCTACTGAATACTCAAAAGAATAGCAAACATTTCATTGAAGCTAATGGATTGCCTGTGATTTTCGCCTTATTCATGCTGAAGAAAGAGGACAAGAAGAAAAAGAAGAGAAATAAGGCTAACTCAACTGATTGGCTTTATGTAAAACTTACTGCAGATGAAATGCTCTAAGATGAGTAAAGAGTTTTAAATGTAATCATCTCGCTTTTGTTAAATACTTCCCCAAAAACTAAAGAGCAAAGTGATGTTATTCATGATCGCGTATTTTTCAAGTTCATCGAGAACGATTTTGAAAAGTTGTAAAGGCTTATAGAGTTACATCTCGGCAGCTTTTAAAAAGTATCCGAGTTTGATCTAAGTCAGTTCAAGGATCTAGAAGAAATTGAGTATATTTACACTGACTATGGATTTGTAGTACTGGAGCAAATAGATTTCTTAATCAGTTTCCTGAGATCAAGTGAAGGGGCTCTGAAATTAAGTGAAGAAACTCAAATTGACACAAAGATAAAAGAATTCATTAAGCTTAATGGGATAAAGGAGGAAAATATTTAACAGGTTTTGAAATTAGCCCTCATTAAGAATGAAGACTTGGGAGAAGGAAACCTCTATTTTGATACT
>JAJKFJ010016337.1:0-37465 GCA_027382625.1 Tetmemena sp. SeJ-2015 | reverse complement strand
TTGGGCGCGGGAGCCGAGTCTTGTTCATCCTCACATTGATAGCCGACGGTCTTTCCGCAGGCGACACCAGCGATGCCGCCGATCGACTCCGTGCGGCAGGCTGTGCACCCGGCGAGGGGCGCTGGATCGACGAAGGCGTCGCGTTCGACCTGAACTTCGCCGGCGATCCGGTGTCGGCACGGCGCGCGGTTGAGGGACAGATCTCGCGCGCCGACGCGATCGTCCAGCGCGAAGTCGCCCGCGAAAAGGCGCTGATCGTCTCCGACATGGATTCAACGATGATCACCGTCGAATGCATCGACGAACTCGCTGATTATGCGGGGCTGCGCGCCGAGATTTCGGCCGTGACCGAACGGGCGATGCAGGGGGAGCTCGATTTTGAGGCTGCGCTCGATGCGCGGGTCGCGTTGCTCAAGGGCATGGACGTCGCGATCCTGGAAACCTGTTATCGCGAGCGCGTCCGCATCATGCCGGGCGCCGAGGCTCTGGTGCGGACGATGAGGGCACGCGGCGCTACTGCGGTGCTGGTTTCTGGCGGTTTCACCCATTTCGCCGATCCGGTGGCGGCGGCGATCGGCTTCGATCGCGCAATCTCGAACCGCCTGGGCATGGCGGACGGCAAGCTCGACGGCACGGTCGGTCGCCCGATCGTCGGTGCGGAAGCGAAGCGTGAAGCCCTGCTGGCAGCCATGGCCGAACATGGCGTTCCGCTTGAAAGGACGCTCGCGGTGGGCGATGGCGCGAACGACATCCCGATGATCGAGGCGGCCGGACTCGGCATCGCCTATCACGCAAAGGAGAAGGCCGCCGCCGCCGCCGATGCGCGGGTGATGCACGGTGACCTGACCGCGCTGCTTTATGCGCAGGGCATCGCGCGGCGCGATTGGGTCAACTGATAGGGGCTGAAACCCGATATCCCCAGCCTTCGGCGAACGCCGGAACGGCGGGAAACTCCGGGCTCAGGCCTTGACCGCCAGGCAGGCCTGGCCGTTGCGTTTGACTGCGATGCACTGGCTTTCCGCCTGCGCCTTGGTCTGGAACGGGCCCGCCTGCAGCTTGGTGATCGCGCCGGCCTTCACCATGAATGGCTGAAGCCCGCCAAGACCCGAGACGCTGCGTTCGAGCGAACTCCATAGCGCCTTGGCACGACCGGCTTCGCTGAACGCGCCAAGCTGGATGCGCCACGGACCGCTGCGGGCGGGTGCTGCGGCGGTTATCGCGGGCTTGGGCGCAGGGGGCTGGGCGGCGGCAACCGGTGTCCGTACTGGCGGCGGAGCGGCCGTGCGTGTTGCGGGAGCTGGCTGGCCCGGCGGCGAATAGCTGGTGCCGGGCCCCTTCATCGCCGGCTGCGACGGCGGCAATTCCGCCGCCGCGATCGCGGCGCTTTGCGGCCTGGCCGATTTCAGCTCGAGATCGCGGGCGAGGGCGGTGCCCTTCTGCCGCTGGTCGAGCGGAATATATTGATCCATCTGCGCAAGCGTGGTCGATGCCTGGGACAGGCCGGCGGACGATGCCCGCGTCATCAGCGCATAGGCGCGAATCCAGTCTTTCTCGATCAGGTCGCCATTGAACAGCGCGGTGCCCAGTACATATTGCGCGCGGGGTTCTCCCCGATCCGCCGATTTCTGGATCCAGGGCAATGCCGCCTGGCGGTTGCCGTTCTGAAACACGATCAGTCCATAATTGTCCGCGGCCTGGATATGCCCCTGCGCCGCCGCTTTCTGGTACCAGCTCTCCGCCTGTTTCAGGTCGATCGGTACGCCGCGACCAAGCTTATAGGCCTGTGCAAGATTGAACTGGGCATCGGGATCGCCGGCGATCGCGGCGGGGCGCCATTCCTTTATGGCGGCGGCATAATCGCCGCGTTGCCAGGCATCGACGCCCGCCTTGACGTCGGCCAGCGCTGGCACCGCCATGCTCGCCAGCACCACGCCCAATCCCATCATCCCCACCAACCGCATCGCTCGAATCCCCGAAAATCGTGACGGTGGATCATTGTAAGCACAATTTCCTAAGCGGTTATTAGCAGAAAATTCAGCATGTCCTGATGCTGGAAACGCCAGGGAACGGCTTTCGCGTCGTTAACCAGATTTTAGCCCGCTTCATGCGATTGCCCCATCCGGGAATTCGAGCCGAGGGGAATCTATGCGCGTTCTGGCACTTGCATCGCAGAAGGGAGGATCCGGCAAGACCACCTTGTCCGGTCACCTCGCCGTGCAGGCGCAACGCGCCGGTGCCGGCCCGGTGGTGCTGATCGATATCGATCCGCAGGGCTCGCTTGCCGACTGGTGGAACGAGCGCGAGGAAGAATATCCCGCCTTCGCCCAGACCACCGTCGCGCGGCTCGCGTCGGATCTTGAGGTTCTGCGGCAGCAGGGGTTCCGCCTGGCGGTGATCGATACTCCGCCCGCCATCACAATGGCTATCCAGAGCGTCATCGCCGTAGCCGAACTGATTGTCGTGCCCACACGCCCGAGTCCGCATGACTTGCGCGCCGTCGGCGCCACCGTTGATCTGTGCGAACGCGCCGGGAAGCCGCTGATCTTCGTGGTCAATGGCGCGACGCCGAAGGCCAAGATCACCTACGAGGCGGCTGTCGCGCTGTCGCAGCATGGAACCGTCGCGCCGGTGACGCTGCACCACCGCACCGATTTCGCGGCGTCGATGATCGACGGCCGCACCGTGATGGAAGTCGATCCCAAGAGTCGATCCGCGAATGAGGTTGTCGAGCTCTGGACCTATGTGTCCGACAGACTTGAGAAGAATTTCCGCCGCACCGTGTTCAGCGCGCCGTCGCTCGGCCAGCCATATAACGCTCCCCGTCCCGCAGGTGGTTTCGGCCGCCGCGTCGTCGGCCAGTAAGGGGGAGGTATCATGGGCGAACCAAAGCCGCTCGCATCGCTGTCCTCCAGCCTTCTGGCCCGCAAGGGGCAGGCCAAGCCTGCCATGCGCCCCCAGGGCTTCGGCAGCTTCGGCAATCCGTTCAACGGGCATGACGATCTTGGCTGGAACGATATGGGGCACGATGTGCGTCATCCCGTTCCGATCCATCAGGATGTTCATCCCGAACCCGTTCACGAACTGCCGCCCGTGATGCTTCAGCGCGAGGAACTGGCCGAGGAACTGAACCTGGTTCCGCAGGACTTCCACGCGCCCGAGATCCTGGCGCCCATCGGCAAGGCGACCGCGCAGCCCGATTTCGGTTTCGAGGAAGCCGAGCCGGCCTATGACGAACCTGCCTATGAGGAAGCTGCGATCGAGCCCGCCCCGGCGGAGCCGGAGGTACCGGCGATCGCCCCAGTCGCACGCAAGGTGCCGATCGTGGCGATCAAGCGCGCGCATAAGGCGGCGAAAGGCCGAAAGGGCAAGGCCGCCTTCACGCTGCGGCTCGATCCCGAGCGCCACCTGAAACTGCGCTTGGCATGCGCGATCGGTCGCGAATCAGCGCAGTCGATCGTCACCGAGGCGCTCGATCGCTATCTCGCCAGCCTGCCGGACATCGACGAACTCGCCCGCAAGGTTCCGGGCACGACCCGCTAAGGCAAATAGGGGTTACTGAGATGAACAAGATTCTCGTCCTCAAGCTGGCCGGTTCGGCGGCGGTACTGGGCACCACGCTGGTCGGCTGTAATCCGGCGGCGAAGCAATCGGCGATCGCATCTGCGTCCGATGCCGGCGGCTCAGCCAGAACGGCCTCGTCCGCCGCAGCCAAGGCGGAAAAGGCGCTGAAGGCGAATGATGCCGCGACCGCGATCGCATCCGCCGAAGCGGCTGTCGCAGCGCAACCGCGCCAGGCGTCCTATCGCATGCTGCTCGGCCAGGCCTATCTGGCCGGCGGCCGTTTCATCTCGGCGGAGACGGCGTTTCTGGATACGCTGCGGCTCGATCCCGGCAATGACCGCGCCGGGCTTAGCCTTGCGCTGGCGCAGGTCGCGCTCGGTCGCCCTGATATCGCCCGTGACACGCTGGACAAGACGGCGATCAACGTACCCGTCGCCGATCGTGGCCTGGCGCTTGCGCTCGCCGGCGATATCCACAGTGCGGTGGATCTGCTGGAGCCTGCGGCACGGGCGGAAGGCGCATCGGGCAAGACCCGTCAGAATCTGGCTCTCACCTATGCGCTTGCCGGCGACTGGACGCGCGCACGCGCCATCGCCGCGCAGGATGTCCCCGCCGATGAGGTTGACCGCCGGCTATCGAGTTGGGCCAGCTTCGCCCAGCCCCGCAATAGCTGGGATCAGGTCGCGACGCTGCTGGGCGTGAAGGCCGTGCTCGATCGCGGCCAGCCTGAACGGCTGGCGCTTGCGCCCGATGCGGTGCCTGAACGTCAGGCGCTTGCCGCCGCGACGCCAGAGCAGATGTTCGCGCCCACCGCGACGGAGAGCGGCGATGTGGCGTCGGTGTCGGAACCCGCGCCGGTGCAAGTGGCGGAAGTCCCGCAGGCGCCGACGCTTCGACAGGTCGTGTTCGCGCCGCGTCAGGAAATCGTGCAGGCCATTCCAGCCGGGCTTATTCGCGCGAACAACGGGCCTCTTCGGCAGGCGATGGCGACGCGCGCGGTTCCGGGTGGACGCTTCGTCGTCCAACTCGGTGCTTTTTCGACCCCTGCCAAGGCCGAAGCAGCCTGGAAAAAGGCGGTCGGTCGCTATGCGGCGTTGGGCGGTTATGCGCCGGACGGCGAAACCATCCGTTCGGGATCGGCGACGCTTCATCGCGTCGCGGCCGGCGGCTTCGCCTCCCGCAGCGCGGCCAACGCGATCTGCGCGCAATTGCGGACGAACGGCGGAGCCTGCTTCGTGCGCGAGGACGGCAATCAGCCCCAGGCACAATGGGCGATGCGGGCCGCCGGCGGGATGCGCATCGCGGCCCGCTGACCGGCCCGAACAGTTTCAAAGTCCGTTCCCGGACGTGAGAGGGCGGTCAGCCGATAGGCTGGCCGCCCTTGATCATCATGGCGACCCGGCCCTGAACGGGCATACCGTCGAACGGTGTGTTGCCGGCGCGCGCGGTCATGCGGGCGGTGTCGACCTTCCAGGGCCGGTCGGGCTCGATCAGGATGAGGTCGGCGGGCGCGCCGGCAGCGATGATGCCGGTTTCCAGCCCCAGGATACGTGCCGGATTGGCCGCCAGCATCTCAAACAGGCGGGGCAGGGCGATTTGGCCGTCGCGAACCAGGCCAAGGCCGAGCGCCAGCAGCGTCTCCGCGCCCGCCATGCCCGGTGCCGCATCGGCGAAGGGCAGCCGCTTATCCTCCGGCCCGCGCGGATCATGACCTGAGCACAATATGTCGATCGTGCCGTCGGTCAGTGCGGCGAGTGCCGCCTGACGATCGCTTTCCGCGCGGAGCGGCGGCGAAAGGCGAGCGAAGGTCCGGAAATCGGAGACGGCGTTGTCGGACAGATAAAGATGCGCCGGCGTGATGCCGCAGGTGACGGGCAAGCCCCTGGCCTTGGCAGCGCGAACCAGCGCGAAGCCCGCCGCCGTCGTCACTTGTCGGAAATGGATCGCCGCGCGGGTCTGCTCTACCAGCGCCAGATCGCGTGCGATCGCCATCGCCTCTGCCGCCGCAGGCGCGCTGGCGAGCCCAAGACGTGTCGCTGTTTCCCCTGCGGTCGCGACGGCATTGCCGGTCAGGCCGCCATCTTCCGCATGGGCGATTACCGTCAGGCCGAGCGGCGCCGCATAGGCGAGGACCCGATGCATCACGCCTGAATCGGCGATCCAGTCACGCCCCGTGGCAACGGCAAGCGCACCGCTGTCGCGCATGGTCGCGAATTCCGCGAGATCGAGCCCGGCCAGACCGCGTGTCGCTGCGGCGATCGGATGGACCCATAGATCGGGTTTGCCGCTGTCCGCCGCCCGCTGAATCAGACCGGGATCGTCGAGCGGGCGTGACTGATCAGGCATCAGCGCGGCGCGAACGATGCCGCCCGCGCGGAACGCCGGCTTGTCGATCGCGAACACGCCCAGATCGACGATGCCGGGAGCGATCAGCGCGCCCTTCGCGTCGATCACCGCCGCATCGGAGGGGATATCAATTGCGCCCACGGCCTCGATCGTGTCGCCGCGCATCAGCACGGCCTGATTGTCCGCCCCATTGACGACGGCGCGCAGGCTGTTGGCCATCTTGCTTTCCCTGGTCGCGGCGCTGGTCATGCCCAACCCTCCACGCCGCGCCGACGGCGCGTCAGCACGTCGAGGCAGGCCATGCGCACCGCCACGCCCATTTCGACCTGTTCGGTGATCGCGGAACGGACGGGATCGTCGGCGACGTTGCTGTCGATTTCGATACCCCGGTTCATCGGGCCGGGGTGCATCACCAGTGCGTCAGGGGCCGCGCGTTCCAGCCGCTCGGACGTCAGCCCGTAAAGCGCATGATATTCGCGCGGCGATGGGATGAAGCCACCGGCCATGCGCTCGTTCTGCAGGCGCAGCATCATCACGACATCCGCGCCCTCGATGCCGGCATCGAAATCGGTGAAGGGCGTGACGCCCATGCGCTCGATCGCGGGCGGCATCAGCGTGGGCGGCGCGATCACGCGAACTTCGGCGGCGAGCGCGGTCAGCGCCAGGATATTGGACCGGGCGACGCGGCTGTGCAGCAGGTCTCCACAGATCGCGACGCGCAGATTTGCGATCCGGCCCTTGCGGCGGCGGATGGTCAGCGCGTCGAGCAGCGCCTGGGTGGGATGCTCGTGCCAGCCGTCGCCGGCGTTGAGTACGGGGCAGTCGACCTTGTCGGCGATCAACTGGACCGCGCCCGAGCTGGAATGGCGGATGACGATGATGTCGGCGCGCATCGCGTTGAGCGTCATCGCCGTATCGATCAGCGTTTCGCCCTTCTTCACGCTCGACTGGGCGGCGTGCATGTTGACGACGTCCGCGCCCAGCCTTTTGCCCGCGATTTCGAAGCTCAGCAGCGTCCGCGTGGAGTTCTCGAAAAAGGCGTTGATCAGCGTCAGGCCCGCCAGCCGGTCGTCATGTTTCGACGCACGCCGGTTGAGATCGACCCATTGTTCGGCCTCGTCGAGCAGGAAAGCGATCTCGTGCGGCTGGAGGCCCGAAATACCGGTGAGATGCCTGTGCGGAAATTGCGCCGCACCGGTCAGGCCGGTGGGCGGAAAGGGTATGGAGATCGACATTAAAGGCCGCGATTAGGCGGATTACGGGGGGAGTTCAAGGCGCTCCGGCATATGCGTTGAGAAGTACCGCGAGAATGCCTGCCTGCATCAGTGCGATCAGGTGCAGCTTGATGGAAAAGCTCGCCTTTTTTGTCTTGTGGCGGAACCGCGCGCGACCGGCATATGCGCCGATCGTCCCGCCTATCGCCGCCGTGAGCAGCAATGTCGATTCGGGGATGCGCCGCCGGGCGGCCCGGGCGCGGGCCTTGTCCACGCCGAACTGGGCGAATGCGAGCAGGTTGATCAACACCAGGGCTGCGATCGCCAGGATCAGAAGCATATCGGATCGATCGGGCTTTGCGGGCGCATGGGTCCGCGCTTAAGAGCGCATTTGTGTCCGTAGGGCCAATTGTTCAAGCGCCGTGGGCAGGCGTGAATCGGTTCATCATCGTTCGGGGTTCGCATGGCTCGATATTTCTTCAATCTCTACGAATGCGGCGCGCTGACACCCGATGTCGAGGGTGAGGAATTCGACGATCTCGATGCTGTACGCGAAACTGCGATTCGGCTGGCGCGTGGAATCATGGCCGGGGAGATCACGGCGGGGCGCCTTTGCCTGCTCTGCCGGATCGAGGTGGCCGATGAAGCCGGCGCGGTGGTGATGGAGGTTCCGTTCAGGGATTCGGTGGTCGTCACCGGGCTCTGAGCATATTCAGATCAGCGATCCGCCACCGCTTGCCAGTCCGTCGATCGCGCCTTGCAGGATATGGGCGGCGGCCAGCGTGTCGACGCGTTCGGCGCGCTTCGCCCGGCTGAGGTCCGCCTCGATCATCGCGCGCTCCACCGCCTGGGTGGACCAGCGTTCATCCCACAGCAGGATGGGCAGGCCGAGATCGTCGATATTACGCGCGAAGGCGCGCGTCGACTGGCTGCGCGGGCTTTCGCTGCCGTCCAGGTTGAGCGGCAGGCCGAGCACGATGCCGGCCACATGCTGGTCCGCGATCAGCCTGGCGAGCGCGGCCTTGTCGGCCGAGAATTTGGTTCGGCGGATCGTGCCCGACGGGCTGGCGAAGCTCCATCCCGCATCGCACAGGGCGGTGCCGATGGTCTTGGTGCCCAGGTCCAGCCCGATCAGCCGGCCACCATCGGGCAGGGCGTCGTGGAAGGTGCGCGAATCGGCGGTGATCATGGGGCGTTGTACGCCGCCAGCCGCCGCGCCGCATCGGCCCGGACGTTCGCCCAGAACAGGCTGAAGTCGTAGACATGGTAGTTGTTGCCCGGCAGCACGTAAGGCCCCATCGCAGGTGGATCGCCGATCAGCAGGAAGCCGCGCGCGTCGCAGCGCGCGGGCACCGCGCCCGGCGTGAGCGTCGCGGTCTTGAGATCGGCCGAGGGCACGAGCGTGCCGAGATTGGCGCTCATCGGCGCCATGCCGCCTTGCATGCCGGTCAGCGGATTCGTGCAGACCATCGGTGTGCCCGCACGTGGTTTGCCGTCGAAGCCGGTCGAGCCGTCATAGGTTTCCAGCACCGAATCGAATTCCGCGGGTTCGGCGAAACTCTGCCAACTCAGCAGGCAGCCCGTCTGCTCGGGCGCGGCGCATTCGGGCAGGCCAAGGGCCGGCAGATCCGTGATGCGCGAGACCGGCCAGCCCACGACATAGGCCGCGACGATCCGCGCCGCGAGCGGCTTGCCCGCTATCCGCTCGCGCAGCAGCCGGGTCAGATGCAGCGCACCCTGGCTGTGACCGGCGAGGATGATGGGCTGGCCGGCCGGAATCGCGGATACGAAATGGTCGAACGCCGCAAGAACGTCACCATAGGCCAGCGCAAGCGCCTTTTCGGCCTCGGCCTGGCCGGTGAGGAACGCGCCGAACGTCGCCTGGCGATAACGCGGCGCCCAGATCGCGCCCGCTTCGTTGAAGGCGCTGGCCTGTCCGCGCAGGAACAGGGCGGCGCGGTCATTGGCCTCCGCATCGTCGAGCGGGGCGTTCCATGCGGCGCGGTTCAGATAGGATGTCGGGTGAACGAAGAAGACGGCGGCTCGCGGTGCGGGCGAGGGCGTAAAGCCCGTTGGCGCCCATAAGGCAGGATTGCCTTGCGTGATATCCGGCCGGGCCAGCCAAAGTTTCGGATCGGCATAGGAGCCGGCATTGGCGGCGGGCAGTGCCCTGAACTCCGCGCTCGGCACCATCGCGGTGCGCATCATCTGCACGCCGAACAGGCGATAGGCGAAAGTGGCTGCGATCGCGAGCACGATCAGGGTCGCAAAGACATAGAGGAATTTCCGGGCCAAACGGGGATCTCCATTGTGCAGTGCAACATAGATTGCGCCGCCGGGCAATGCGATTTCCCATAATGCCGGGTGCGAAGGATGCAATCGCGGCGGGCTGCACCGATCCCTCACCGAAAATCCATGACGCGTTCCGCGTCTGCCGGGTTAGGTTCAGGGGAGACGGGAGGGTTCGCGATGACCGAGGCGATCGAACGGAATGACGACTGGGCATGGCGGCCCTGGCTGCTGGCCGGGTTGGGCGCGATCTCCGGGCTGCTCGTCCACTTGATACTGGGCGAGGATCGAAGCGGGGCTACATCCGTCTGGCAGATGTCGGCCGCGATGTTCGTCGGCTGCTTTGGCGTGTTGCTGGGCTACACGCTCGAGCGCACACGCTGGCAATGGTCGCTTGCCTTCTCGGTGACAGCCGCTGCGATCCTCGCCGCGATATGCTGGTGGAACGGCGCACCTGACGACTGGAGTGCCGCGGAGAGTTGGCGGATGGTCTGCGCCTTCCTTTCGGTTGCGATCGCAGCCCCCTTGTTCCAGACCGCGCGAGATCGCGGCGAATGGCGCTTTCCCTATGTCGATGTCCACGGCCATGCCTGGACCAATGTGGTCATGTGGTGCGCTTCGGTGGCGTTTGTCGGCGTGGTCTTCCTTTTGACGCTGCTGCTGTCGGAATTGTTCTCGTTGATCGGTATCCGCCTGATCAAACAGGCTCTCGACGAGCAATGGTTCGTTCTTCTGCTCATCGGCACCGGGTTCGGCGCGGCGACCGGCGTGTTCCGCAAGCGCGACGGGATCACCCGCATGTTGCTGAAGGTCGTGGTGGCCTTGCTCGGCGTGTTGGCGCCGGTGCTGGGTGCCGCTTTGCTGCTGTTTCTGGCCAGCCTGCCGTTCACGGGCCTTTCGGCTCTGTGGGATGCCACGAAGGCGACGACGCCGATCCTGCTATCCTGCGTGATTGGAGCGCTGGTTCTCGCCAACGTCGTGATCGGTGACAGCGAGGACGACGAGAATCGTTACCCGCCGTTGCGCTGGGGTGCGATGGCGCTAGCGGTGACGATGCTGCCGCTCGCGGTGATCGCGGCGGTCTCGACGGGCGCGCGCATCCAGCAATATGGCTTCACGCCCGATCGGCTCTGGGCGTTGACCTTCGTGATCGTCGCTTGCGCTTTCGGCCTTGCCTATCTGGTCGCGCTGGTGCGTGGGCGGATGGATTGGGCCAGGCATGTGCGGCCCGCCAATCTCAGGCTTGCCTTCGGCCTGTGCGGGCTGGCGTTGTTCCTGGCGCTGCCGATCCTGAGCTTCAACGCGATTTCGGCCCGTGATCAGGTCTCCCGGCTACAGAGCGGGCGGATCGCGCCGGACAAGTTCGATTGGGCGGCGCTGCGTTTCGACTTCGGTGAGCCTGGCAAGGCGTCGGTCGCGCAACTCGTCAGGAACCATGACACGGCAATCCGGGTAGCGGCGGTTCAGGCATTGAAGGCGGAGAATCGCTGGGCGCTTTCGCAAGACCAGGAAAGCAGGGGGAGGACCGAGCGTGTGGCTCGTGAACTGCGCATCATTCCGGCAAAAGTAGCGCTGCCGAACGGTCTTCTCGAATCCTTCAGTCGTTTCGATCGCTATGCGGATCAGGCCGACAAACGGGCTTATGCCTTGTTCTACAAACCCGGCGACACCATCGCGATTCTCGTATCCTACACCTGCGAGGGGTGCATTCCCGATGTCGATATCCGCCGCCTTTCCGCGAATGGCAATTGGGAGCAACCGTCCTCGGGTTATGATCACGGCAAGTCGGGTGACGAACTGAAGGCCCAAAGCCGGTTGGACGGAGAAGCGATCGCACGCGGCGCGATCGAAATCCGCAGCGTCGCGCGACGGCAGGTCTTCGTGAATGGAAATCCGGTCGGCGAAGTCTTCGAATAGCCTCTTCGCTTGATGCGGTGCGGCGTGGATGCTAGCCGCGCTTCGGATCGTCAGCCGATCCGAACATCAGGAACGCCATGTCAGTCGATATCCCAACCGTGAAGAAGATCGCGAGCCTCGCGCGCATCGCGATGACCGATCAGGAAGCCGAGGCGCTTGCGCCCGAGCTCAACAACATCCTGGGCTGGATCGAACAGCTCGGAGAGGTCGACACCGCGAATGTCGAGCCGATGACCGCTGTCATCCCCAATCATCTGCGCCTGCGCGAGGATATCGTGACCGACGGCAATGTCCGCGATCGCGTGCTCGCGAATGCGCCCCAGGCCGAACATGGCTTCTTCGCGGTTCCGAAGGTGATCGAATAATGGCCGAACTGACCGATCTTGGCATTGCCGCCATCCGCGACGGCGTGCGCGACGGCGAATTTTCCGCGCGCGAAGTGGCGCAGGCGTTCATCGACCGCGTCGCCGGGGCGAAGGCGCTCAACGCCTTTCTCGTCGAAACCCCCGATCATGCGCTGAAGGCGGCGGACGCCGCCGATGCGGCGCGTGCGTCGGGCGATCTCAAGCCGATGTCCGGCGTGCCGATCGGCATGAAGGACCTGTTCTGCACCGAAGGTGTGCCGACCACGGCGGCCAGCGGCATCCTGGCGGGCTTCACCCCCACTTATGAATCGACGGTCTCCGCCAATCTCTGGGCGGCGGGCGCGGGCATGCTCGGCAAGCTCAATCTCGATCAGTTCGCGATGGGATCGTCGAACGAGACCAGCGCGTTCGGTAATGTCATCTCGCCCTGGCGGCGCAATGACGGCGGCAACGCGGCGCTTGCGCCCGGGGGCTCGTCGGGCGGCAGTTCCTCGGCGATCTCGGCGCGGCTCTGCCCGGCGGCGACGGGCACCGACACCGGCGGATCGATCCGCCAGCCTGCGGCGTTCGTCGGCATTTCTGGCATCAAGCCAACCTATGGCCGCTGCTCGCGCTGGGGTGTCGTCGCCTTTGCCAGCTCGCTCGATCAGGCGGGTGCGATGGCGCATGACGTCAAGGATTGCGCGATCATGCTGGGCGCGATGGCGGGTTTCGATCCCAAGGATTCTACGTCGCTCGACCTGGCGGTGCCCGATTGGGCCGGCAGCCTGTCCGGCAGCCTGAAGGGCAAGACTGTCGGCATTCCGAAGGAATATCGCGTCGACGGCATGCCCGCCGAGATCGAGATGCTGTGGGAACAGGGCATCGCCTGGCTCAAGGATGCCGGCGCCGAAGTGGTCGAGGTGTCGCTGCCGCATACGAAATATGCGCTGCCCGCCTATTACATCATCGCGCCGGCGGAAGCTTCGTCCAACCTCGCCCGCTATGACGGCGTGCGTTATGGCTTGCGCGATCTGCCCGATGGCGCCGGCCTTCAGGATATGTACGCCGCAACCAGGGCTGCCGGTTTCGGTCCAGAGGTGAAGCGTCGGATCATGATCGGCACCTATGTGCTTTCGGCCGGTTTCTACGATGCTTACTATAATCAGGCGCAGAAGGTTCGTGCCTTGATCGCCCGCGATTTCGAGGCGGCCTGGGAACGTTGCGACCTGTTGCTGACGCCGACCGCGCCTTCGGCCGCGTTCGCGCTGGGCGAGAAGCAGGCGGATCCGCTGGCGATGTATCTCAACGATGTGTTCACGGTGCCGGCGTCGCTGGCGGGGTTGCCCGCCATGTCGGTGCCCGGTGGGCTCGACGCGCAGGGATTGCCGCTTGGCCTGCAGATCATCGGCAAGCCGCTCGACGAGCAGAGCGTGCTCGATGCGGGGCTTGCGATCGAGCAGCGCGCGGGCTTCTCCGCGCGGCCGGAGCAATGGTGGTAAGGTGAATTTCCTCTTCGACATCGTCTGGGACTTTGTCGGCGAGGTGGTGATCGAAGGTATCTGGCGTGGATCGCGGCGTATCTGGCGGGAAATGACGGGCAAGGAGCCCATCCCCGAACAGCCACTGCGCAAGCGAACGGGAAGACGGCGAAGACATGACTGAGAGCACATATCGAATCCAGGGCGCGACGGGCGAGTGGGAGGTCGTTATCGGCCTGGAGGTTCACGCCCAGGTCACCAGCCAGGCCAAGCTCTTCTCGGGCGCGGCGACCGCGTTCGGGGCGGAACCCAATACGCAGGTGTCGCTCATCGACGCCGCGATGCCCGGCATGCTGCCTGTGCCCAACAAGGAATGCATTCGCCAGGCGGTGCGCACCGGCATGGCGATCGACGCGCAGATCAACAAATGGTCCCGTTTCGACCGCAAGAATTATTTCTACGCCGATCTGCCACAGGGTTATCAGATTTCGCAGCTCTATCATCCGCTGGTCGGGGAGGGCGCGATCGAGGTCACGCTGGACGAGAAAGATCCCGACAGTGCGGTCAAGACGATCGGCATCGAACGTATTCATGTCGAGCAGGATGCCGGGAAGCTGATGCACGACCAGCATCCGACGCGCTCCTATGTCGACCTCAATCGTTCGGGCGTCGCGCTGATGGAGATCGTCTCGCGGCCGGACATGCGTTCACCGGCCGAGGCTGGCGCCTATGTCAAGAAGCTGCGTTCGATCCTGCGCTATGTCGGCTCTTGCGACGGCAACATGGAGGAAGGCTCGATGCGCGCCGACGTCAATGTCTCCGTCCGCAAGCCGGGCGAGCCGTTCGGCACGCGCACCGAGACCAAGAATGTCAACTCGGTCCGTTTCGTGATGGCGGTGGTCGAAATCGAGGCGAGGCGTCAGGTCGATGTGATCGAGGATGGCGGCAAGGTCGTGCAGGAAACGCGGCTTTACGATCCCGATCGGAACGAGACGCGCTCGATGCGCTCCAAGGAAGATGCGCACGACTATCGCTATTTCCCTGATCCGGACCTGTTGCCGCTGGAACTCGACGACGCTTTTCTTGAGGAATGCCGGGTCAGCCTACCCGAGTTGCCCGATGCGAAGCGCAAGCGCTATGAGGGCGAGCTGGGCCTGACCGCCTATGCCGCCGCCGTGCTGACCGCAGAAGCTGAAACGGCGCGCTGGTACGAGGCGCTGCTCGACGCATGCGGTGACGCCAATATGGCTAAGGCCGCGTCGAACTGGCTGATTTCCGATCTGTTCGGCGCGCTCAACCGCTTGGGCAAGGATATCGAGGACAGCCCGGTTTCACCGAAGCAGGGCGCCGAACTGCTCAAGCTGGTGGCCGACGGCACGCTTTCGGGCAGCCTTGCCAAGCAGGTTTTCGAGATCATGCTCGAAACCGGCGACGATCCAGCTAAGATCGTCGAGGAGAAGGGGCTGAAGCAGACCAGCGACACCGGCGCGATCGAGGAAGTGATCGCCAAGGTTCTCGCCGACAATGCCGACAAGGTCGAACAGTATAAGGGTGGCAAGGAAGCGTTGTTCGGTTTCTTCGTCGGCCAGACGATGAAGGCGATGGCGGGCAAGGCCAATCCGCAGGTGGTGAATGAACTTCTGCGGAAGGCGCTTGCCTGATTCCGTACTGATCGATTAAATGGCTTCTGATCCACGGCATTGCTTCGCAGTGGATCGGGGGGTCGTAAATGGGGTCGCGCTTATTTGCCGCTTTTGCGGCGGTCTTTCTTTTATTTCCCGTTGCCGCTTCGGCTCAGGAGCGCTCCGCGCTCAAGGACGGGTTTGCTTTTCCAAAGGACCAGCAGGTCACCATCGCAGTGTTCAGGCCGGACGTGCATGTCGGCTCGCTGACGGCAGGCGGCGTCGACGAACCCAATGCCGACTGGACTGCCGAGGCGCGCAAGCTGATCGGTGATGCCCTCCAGCGCAACGGCAACATGGCCGAGGCGAAATTCGCCTTTCCCGAAGAACCGGCTGGCGACGATGGCGCCTATCTGGCGGAATATCGTTCGCTTTTCCGTGCGGTCGCTGATGCGATCATGATTCACAAGCTGTTTCCCGGAAATCGGTTGCCGACCAAGAAGGAGGCGTTCGACTGGACGCTTGGTGCCGGCGCCCAACGGCTGCGCGAGCTTGGCGGCAGCGACTATGCCCTGTTCCTGTTCACCCATGATGCTTACGGCACCTCCGGGCGCAAGACCGCACAGATCCTGGGCGCGATGCTTGGGGCTTATGTGCCCGCCGGCATCCATATCGGCTATGCCGGACTGGTCGATCTGAGGACCGGTGACGTCGTCTGGTTCAACGCCGATCCACAGATGGGTGGTGATGTGCGGACGGTCGAAGGCGCTGACAAGCGGGTCGGCCAGCTTCTCGCGGGGCTGCCGGGAACCGCGGCTCCAGCGGTGGCGGCCGGAAAATGATCGGCGTCGCCAGGCTGCTGGCGGCATCCGCGATAGCGATGATGCTGCCAAGTGCGGCACAGTCGCAGATCCAGACGGTCGCACCGGATTATCAACCCAAGGATCAGGATGAGCGCGGCCTGTGGATGCAGGCCGAGGAATATGAGCGTCGGCTGGTCAATTCCAACTTCGTGATCCGCGATCCGGCGCTCAACGCCTATGTGCGCGACGTCTTCTGCCGCACGGTGGGAGAGGCGCAATGCAAGCCCATCCGCATCTATGTGATGCGCACGCCTTATTTCAACGCGAACATGGCGCCGAACGGTGTGATGCAGGTCTGGTCGGGGCTGTTCCTGCGCGTTCGGGATGAAGCGCAGCTCGCGGCCGTGCTGGGGCATGAATATGTCCATTATGCCAACCAGCATTCCCTGAAGATGTTTCGGGAGGTCAAATCCAAGACCGGCGCGATGGCCTTTCTTGGGTTCGTTCCATTCGGCTTCATCGCCCAGATTGGCGTAGCCGGTTCGCTTTTCAGCTATAGCCGCGACATGGAGAGCGAGGCCGATGCCGGATCGGTGGTGTTGCTCGGCGGTGCCGGTTACGCGCCTGTTTCAGCGTCGAAGATCTGGGAACAATTGCGGCTGGAGATGGATGCGACCGCGCTCGCGCGCGGCACGAAGAGCCGCAAGGACAAGAATGGCGGCATGTTCGGAACCCATCCGCCATCGGCCGAGCGGATGACGGCACTGGCCGCGCTCGCCGCCGCTCAGCCGGTATCCGGGGAAGCGAAGACCAATCGCGATGCATATCGCGCGGCCCTTGGTGGCTGGTGGGCAAGCTTTGTCGACGATCAGGTCAAGCTCAATGATTTTGGCGGGACGGAATTGCTGCTTGCCGAACTGGCCCGTGATGGCTGGACGCCCGAACTGCGTTTCGCCAGGGGGGAATTATACCGGGCGCGCGGTACGCCGGCGGATCTCGTCAAGGCAGCCGAATTTTATCGTGAGGCGGTTGCCGATCCCGCGGCGCCGGTTGAGGCGTGGCGTGGACTGGGGCTCGCGTTGCTGCGTGCCGGGGCGCATGACGAGGGCCGCGCCAGCCTCAGGGAATATCTGTCTAGAAAGCCTGATGCGCCCGATCATGCGATGATCGCGGCCATGGCGAAGGGAGGAAATTGATGCGTGGGAAGCTTGTGGCGGCGGTGGTCGCGACGATGCTGGTGGCGAGCCCGGCGCTGGCGGGGTTCAAGCTGATGCCTTCCGGCAAGCCGGTGCAGATTCGCAAGACGACCCTGATGGTTACGCCGCCGCGCGACTGGAATCGCCTGGGAAGCCGCATCGGGCGTAATGCCGAATCCTGGACGCTCGACGGACTGTCGCTCAACGATGTGACCTTTTATGGCGGCGTCCTGAACGACGAAACATTGTTTCGGGAGGTCAACAAGAAGGAAAAGCCGCTGCCGCGTTTTTCCTCGACCATGTTGATGCCGGACGTCGCGGGGTTGTTCGAGGGAAGCTATCGGGTGGCCAACGGCACTTCGATCTTCTCGATCGATTCGATGGAGCCCGGCACCTTCGCCGGGCAGGACGGATTCCGTTTCACCTATAGTTTCACGCTGCAGTCGGACGAAGTGCGGCGCAAGGGTGAAGCCTATGGCGCGATCGTCGATGGCAAGCTGTACATGGCGACCTTCGAAGCGCCGGTGATCCACTATTATGACCGCGATATCGAAAGTTTTCGATCGCTGATCGCCACGGCACGGATCACCCCGGCGGCAAAACCGCGCTGATCAAGCCGCCGGATTTGCGCCGGGGGCGCCCGGTTCCTCCGGCGGCACGGCATCGGGCGCATCGGTATCGCCCTGGTCAGGCGTGATTTCGTCGGGCGCCTCGGCAGGCGAGCCGGGATCTTCCCGGGGTACTGAATCGGGGTGATCGACATCGCCTTGTCCCGGCACGATCTCGTCCGGATTTCGCACGGGTTCCTCGGGCGGCGGACTGTCGGGATGCGGGTCGGGGGGATGTGTCGCCATCAATTGTCTCCTTGCCCACCTCAACGCTTGAAACCGCAAGATGCTTCCCGCGATCGCAGAAAATCGTGATAACGGGGCGTGTAGAAGATTCGGGAGAGATGGATGCTCGGCGGAATGCAGGATTTCGAGCTGCGCGTGCCCCGGCTGATCGATCATGCCGCACGCGAACACGGCACGCGCGAGATTGTCAGCTACTGGGCGGACGGCACCACCACGCGCAGCAACTGGGCCGGGATCGCGCATGATGCGCGGCGGCTGGCGCAGGCGCTGGAAAAGCTCGGCGTGAAGCGTGGCGACCGGGTCGGTACCCTCGCGATGAATCATGGCCGGCATCTGGCGGCCTGGTACGGCGTGATCGGCATGGGCGGGGTGATCCACACCGTCAATCCGCGTCTGTTCGACGAACAACTCGTCTATATCTGCAACCATGCCGAGGATCGTGTCCTCCTTTACGACAAGGCCTTCCAGCCGATCGTCGACCGGTTGAAGCCGCAATGGACGAGCATCGAACATTATGTCTGCTTCGATTCGGATGGCGCCGACGGCTTCGAGGCGCTGATCGAGGAAGAGGATGGCGACTATGCCTGGGTCGAAGGGCCGGAGCGCGAGCCGTGCATGCTCTGCTATACCAGCGGTACGACGGGCAATCCCAAGGGTGTGCTCTACGAACATCGCTCGACGATGATCCATGCGCTGGCGGAAGTCTCTCCGTCGGTTTTCGACCTGGATCCGCGTTCTGTCGCCTTGCCGATCGTGCCGATGTTCCATGCCGCGGCCTGGGGGCTGCCCTTCGCGGGCGCGCTGGCGGGCATCAAGTTCGTCTTTTCGGCGGTCAATGATGCGGCGGTGCTCTGCAGGCTGATGAACGAGGAGAAGGTAACGCATTCGGCCGGCGTGCCGACCGTGTGGCTGGCGATGTTCCAGCATATCGACAGCACCGGGCATAAGCCGGAACATCTCCAGCTCGTCACGATCGGTGGATCGGCTGCGCCCCGCGCAATGGTCGATCGACTGATGAGGATGGGTATTCGCGTCGGCCATGCCTGGGGAATGACCGAAACCTCGCCGATCGGCACCATGGGCGCTCCGCCACACGATTGGGACGATCTGAGCTTCGAACAGCAGCTCGACCAGGTCTGCAAGCAGGGCAGGGTGCCCTTCGGCGTCGAATTGCGCGTGGTCGATGACGAAGGCGCCGTCCAGCCGCGCGATGGCGCCAGTTCCGGACGGCTGCAGGTGCGCGGCCCCTGGATCATCAAGCGCTATTTCCAGGACGAAGGCGGCGATTGCGTCGATGCCGACGGCTGGTTCGATACCGGCGACGTCGCGGTCATCCATCCTTGTGGTACGATGCAGATCACCGATCGTTCGAAGGACGTCATCAAGTCCGGCGGCGAGTGGATCAGTTCGGTCGAGCTGGAAAATGCGGCGGTCGGCTGTCCTGGCGTGCAGGAGGCGGCAGCGATCGGCATCTATCATCCGAAATGGGATGAGCGTCCGCTGTTGCTGATCGTACGCAAGCCTGACAGCCATGTGACGGCCGAGGAGATTCTCGGATATCTGTCCAGCCATGTCGCGAAATGGTGGCTTCCCGACGAAATCCTGTTCGTCGACAGCCTACCGCATACGGCGACCGGCAAGCTGCTCAAGACTGCGCTGAGAGAGCAGTATCGCGACTATAAGCTCGCGGCAGCTTGACCCCTTCAGCGTCATTCCCGCGAAAGCGGGAATGACGCATCGTGGCTAAAACAGACGCATCTGCGCGCCTTCGGGGGGCCTGAACAGGTCGGTCCTGAGATTAAGCCATTGCCGCTCGTTGAGGCCGGTCTTGCGGCACGCGATCCTGAAGCGGGTCCGCAACAGGTCCGCCCAGGCGCCTTGCGGTCGCATGCGTGTGTGGAAGTTGGGATCATTGTCGCGTCCGCCGCGTATCTCGCGGATGATCGCCATCACCTTGCCAGCACGATCGGGAAAATGCTCGTCGAGCCAGGCACGGAACAGCGGCGCGACCTCGAAAGGCAGCCGGACAAGGATGTAGGAGGCATGCGCGGCGCCCGCATCCGCCGCCGCCTCCAGTATATGCTCCATTTCATGATCGGTGATCGCCGGGATCACCGGTGCGATCGAGACGATGGTCGGGATGCCGGCTTCGCTGAGCGCCTTGATCGCGGCGAGCCGTCTGGCCGGTCGTGGTGCTCGTGGTTCTACCGTCATCGCCACTTTCGGATCGAGCGAGGTGACCGATACCATCACCGAGACCAGACCGTCTTTCGCCATGCTGGAAAGCAGATCGATGTCGCGCGTCACCCGATCCGATTTGGTCGTTATCATCAGCGGGTGGCGTGTTTCGGCCAGCACCTCGATGCATTGCCGTGTGATCCGCCAGTCGCTTTCTATCGGCTGATAGGGGTCGGTATTCGTGCCCATCGCGATCGGGGCCACCGCGTAACGAGGCTTTGAGAGCTCCGCGCGCAGCAGCGTCGCCGCATCTGGTTTGGCGAACAGTTTCGTTTCGAAGTCCAGCCCGGGCGACAGATCGTGATAGGCATGGGTCGGGCGAGCGAAGCAATAGATGCATCCATGCTCGCACCCGCGATATGCGTTGATCGACCGGTCGAAGCCGATGTCCGGCGATTGATTGCGCGCTATGATCGTCTTCGGTTTTTCGACCATCACTGTCGTGCGGGTTTTGGGCGCTTCTCCATCGATGGTATCACGCGCATCGAGCCAGTCGCCATCGACCTGCGTCGATGGCAAGTTGAAGCGCGCACTCTCGTGATTGAGCGTCGCGCCGCGAGCGGGGCGAACCTTGGCATCCATTGGTTCAGGATGCGCCGTCAATGGGAACATATCAAGAACAAATGTCCTTGATGACTCGCCTTCGTCAGCGTTCGGTCAGTCTCGGCATCAGTTCGACGAAGTTGCAGGGGCGGTGCCGGCTGTCGAGCTGGCTGGCCAATATGCCATCCCACCCATCCTTCACCGCGCCGGTCGAACCCGGAAGCGCGAAGATATAGGTGCCGCGTACCACCGTGGCGGCGGCGCGGGACTGGATCGTAGAGGTGCCGATCGACTGATAGCTCAGCCAGCGGAACAGTTCGCCGAAACCCGGAATCGCCTTGCCGCCGAGCCGGTCGAGCGCTTCCGGCGTAACGTCGCGTCCGGTGACCCCGGTTCCGCCGGTGGTGATGATGCAATCGACCTGCTCGTCCTCCACCCAGGCATGCAGCCTGGCGACGATCAGATCGATCTCATCGCGGATGATCGCGCGCTCGGCCAGGATATGGCCGGCCGCTTCCAGTCGCCCGACCAGCGTGTCGCCGGACCGGTCGTCGGAGACGGTGCGGCTATCGGAAATGGTGAGGACGGCGATCCTGACGGGCAGGAATGGCGCGCTCTCGTCAATCGGCACTGGACGCCCTCGAACCCGCATCCATCCGGACAGCGGTCGCGCCCGGAAGCCCCGGGAAGCGGGGCCACAATCCCTGCGCCAATGCCGTCATGCTGGCAGCGCGTTCGCCCGCATTGCGCTCGTACATCCAATAGTTGCGCAGAACGATCGTCACATAGCCGCGCGTTTCCCAATAGGGGATGGATTCGATGTAGAGCAGCGGATCACCGCGATCGATGTTGCGCGCATTCCAGTCGCGCACCGGCGCCGGCCCGGCATTATAGGCGGCGATCACCTTGGGCAGCAGCCCTTCGGTGCCAGAAAAATCGCGCAACGCCTCCAGATGGGCCTGCCCATATTCCATGTTGGTCGATGGACTGGTGAGCGATTCGCGCGACCAGTTCGTGCCCTTGCGGCGCGAAATATCCTGCGCCGCAGCGGGCATGATCTGCATCAGGCCATAGGCGCCGGCAGGGCTGATCGCGTCGCGCCGGAAATTCGATTCCTGCAGTGCGTGGGCGAACAGCAGCGATCGATCGACGCGCCAGCCGCCATCAGGCGTCCAGTCGGGCGCGGGATAGCGTGCACGCGGGCCGGGATTGGCGCCGGCGGGGCCGTTATGCGCGAGCCAGAGCTGGGTTTCGGGCAGGTTCAGCCGTTCCGCCAGCGTGACCAGTGCGGCGTGATCGTCACGTCCACCGATGCGCGCCTGATGACGCAGCGCTTCGTCGGCAAGCTTGAATTCGCCAATCTCGGAAAGCGCCACGGCGGCGGCGATATTGGTCTTGCGCGACAGGCGTCCCCAATCGGCGGTTATGAGATCGGGGCCCGACTGGTCACGCCGCTTGATGCCCAGCGTTTCGGAGGCGAGCAGACCGTAAAAAGTCTCGTCCATCCGCGCGGCATTGCGCAGGCGGCCCTGCACCTTTTGGGGTTCGCCCAGCGCGACGTCAGTTCGCGATGCCCAGTAAAGACCAGCCGCGCGCATCTCGCTGTCCTCGCCGCGTGCGGCGACTGATTCGAAAGCGGCGCGCGCCGCCTGGAAATCCTTGTCGCGCCAGGCGGCGAGCCCGGCGACCCAATCGGCATGCACCGCCCATTCGCCGGTGCCGGTCTGCGCCTTGGCGGCGAGCGCGCGCGCCGCGCGATCGTTGCCCGTCAGATAATAGGACCAGGCAACGCGCTGCTGCCATTCCGTGAGCGCCGCAGGGCTCAGTGTCGCTGCCGCCGTGTCGATCAGCGCTTCGCAGGCGGCGGGGTCGTCATTCTTGATGAGCGGCAGGATCTTTTGCCCGAGCGCCGCCGCCGCCGCGTCATCCTTGATCGTCGAGGCGCGTTGGCGGAGGGGGCGGCTGCCGAGCCAGATCAGGCGTTGCGCTGTCGGGATGGCGGGCAGTTCGGTCGCGCCCCGCGTCGTGGCGAGGCGTGCGAGCTGTGCCGATTGCGGCATATCCGGCGCCTGGTTGAGCAGCGTCACCAGCGGGTCGAGCTCGACCTTGGGCGAGCCTTTGGCCAGATAGAGTTCGGCGCGCGCGACCGTGTGGAGCGGGCCAGGCTTCATGGCGTCGAGCCTGGTCGCGGCATCGACCCATTTCTGGCCGCGAATGGCTGTGAATATCGCGCGATAGCCCTCGCGCTCCTCGGGGCTCAACTGGGTAGGGAGCGCAGCGCGCGCGGATTTCGCGGGCGTGCGCTGCAGCGTCTCGCTGGCGGCCATCGCGGGCGCGACGGGCGCAAGCAGCAGCACGGCGCCAAGCAGAAACTTCGACTTCAATTCTCGATACCCCCGATGAGGAGCCTAAGATCCTTCCACACGTCCGCCTTGCGGGCGGGATTCTGGATCAGGAAACGCGGCGCGAAGCTTGCGATCGTCTCCACATTGACGCCTTCGTGGTTAATAATACGTAACTTTCCGCGCATCTCGACCAGTTCGGTCCCGAGAATTGCACGGCTCGCCGCCTGACCCATCACAAGCAGCCTTTTGGGCGCGGCAAGTGAGATGTGTCGCCGCGCTATATCGGCGATCGCCGGCAATGAGGGCGGTGCGATCCGCCCGCCTGCCGGGCGCGCCAGGCACAAAGAGGCGAGATAGACCGATCCGCGATCACGGCCGATCGCGGCGAGCATGCGATCGAGCAGCCGTCCGGTCTCGTCCGACAACAGGCGTCCGGCGGCGGCATCGGCCGGTTCGGGCATCTCGATCATGATCATCAGGTTCGATGCCGGATCGCCTTCCGCTAGCAGGCGCCGGCCGGGCAACGAACCGTCAGGCAGCGAGGGAGCGGCTTCAGCCCAGGCCCGGAATTCCGCGATCGTCGCCGGCATGGCGGCTTTCTCTGGCCGGAGCAGGGCGGGTGCATGCATCGGCGCGCCGGCCGGCGGCTCCGCCAGCCAGTTGCGCGGCGCATCAGCTATGGGGGTGTCGAACCCCGCCTCGCGCCACCAGTCGAGCGCGCTCAGCGCACCCGCTATGTCCAGAATATCATCCCCCGCCATCATTCGTTCCTTAGAGTCCAAGGTTGACGAGGCGGTCAATCTTCATGCACCGCAGTTCTGGCAAGGCGTGTCACGCTTGCGATGACAGGAATCGCGCGGGGCGCCTGGAGGGACGGGAATGAGCGAACGGGAATCGATGCCTTATGACGTGGTGATCGTCGGCGGGGGGCCTGCTGGTCTGGCCGCGGCGATCCGTCTGAAGCAGCGCGCGGCGGAAACCGGCACCGAGATTTCGGTCTGCGTGCTCGAAAAGGGTTCGGAAATCGGTGCGCATATCCTGTCGGGGGCTGTCGTCGATCCCAAGGCGCTCGACGAATTGCTGCCCGACTGGAAATCGAGCTGCGCGCTGGCGCAGACTCCGGTCACCGAGAATCATCACTGGGTGCTGACGGCCAACGGAAAGTACGAATTTCCGCACATCCTGATGCCACCCTTCATGAACAACAAGGGCACCTATACCGGCTCGCTCGGCAATCTCTGCCGTTGGCTGGCCGAGCAGGCCGAAGGCCTGGGCGTAGAGATTTTTCCGGGCTTCGCCGCCGCTGAAATCCTGTTCAACGAGGGCGGATCGGTGAAGGGCGTGGCGACCGGCGACATGGGCGTCGCGCGCGACGGCACGCGCAAGCCCGATTACCAGCCGGGGCTGGAGCTTCACGCCAAATACACCTTCTTCGCCGAGGGCGCGCGAGGGCACCTGACCAAGGAGCTCAAGCGGATCTTCGATCTGGAAGCGAACTGCCAGCCACAAGTCTATGGAATTGGGCTGAAAGAACTGTGGGATATCGATCCGGCCAAGCACGAGGCGGGCCGCGTGATCCACACCCAGGGCTGGCCGCTTGGCGATGCCTGGGGTGGCGGTTTCCTCTATCATCAGGCGAACGGGCAGGTCGCGCTCGGCTTCGTCGTCGCGCTGTCCTACAAGAATCCGCACCTTTCGCCTTTCCACGAATTTCAGCGCTGGAAGACGCATCCGGCGATCCGCGCAATCCTGGAAGGGGGCAAGCGCGTGTCCTACGGCGCGCGCGCGATCAACGAAGGCGGCTGGCAATCGGTGCCCAAGCTGACCTTCCCTGGCGGCGCGCTGATCGGTTGTTCGGCCGGCTTCGTGAACGTGCCCCGGATCAAGGGCAGCCATACCGCGATGAAATCCGGCATGCTCGCGGCTGAAGCTGCCTTCGATGCGATCGTGGCGGAGCGAACCAGTGACGAACTGAGCGCCTATCCGGATGCGCTCAACCAGAGCTGGATCGCCAAGGAACTCAAGATGGTCCGCAATGTCGAGCCGGCGGTCGCCAAGTTCGGCGGTACGGCTGGCACGTTGATCGCGGGCGCCGACATGTGGATGCGCCAACTGGGCATCGGTCTGCCGTTCACCTTGGGCCATACGCCGGACAATGAGAAATTGTGGCGTGCGGACCAGTGCGAGAAGATCGACTATCCCAAGCCTGATGGCGTCATCAGCTTCGACCGGCTCTCCTCGGTGTTCCTGTCGAACACCAATCATGAGGAGGACCAGCCGATCCATCTGACGCTGAAGGATGCGGACGTCCCGATCTCCTACAATCTGCCGCTTTATGACGAACCGGCGCAGCGTTACTGCCCGGCCGGCGTCTATGAGGTGGTCGGTCAGGATGAAGGCAATCCGCGTTTCCAGATCAACGCGCAGAACTGCGTCCACTGCAAGACCTGCGACATCAAGGACCCCACACAGAACATCAACTGGGTGGTGCCCGAAGGCGGCGGGGGCCCCAATTATCCGAACATGTAGCCGCCTTGCCGCAGCGCTGCTGCTGAGCGTGTGCGCGGTCGCTCCGGCGGCGGCGACGCTCGGTGATGCGGCGGCGATCGGCAACTATGTGCGGGCGCGCCTCGCCGATTCGGCGGGCGTGCCTGAACAGGCCATCACCGGTTATGCCGCGTTGCTGGCGCAGCAGCCCGACGATTCCGCCATTGCGCTGCGCGCCTGGCGCGGCGCTATGGCGGCTGGCGACATGGCGCTGGCCGTGCGCGCGGCCAGGCTGCTCGACGCGCGTGGCGTACTGCCCGCCGAGGGGCGGATCCTGTTCGCCGCCGAGGCCATGGCGATGCGCGACTGGGCAAAGGCACGCCTGGCCATCGATCGCATCGAGGAAGAGCAGGCTTTTGAATTTCTGGCGCCAATCATGCGCGCCTGGGTCGATCTGGGCGCAGGCGACGGGCCGTTGGCTGCACGACTGCAAGGGCGCCTGCCCGGGCTGACTGCCGCTTATGGCAACGAGCAGCGTGCGCTGCTGCTGCTGGTCGACGGCAAGGCCGACGAAGGTGTCGAGATATTGCGTGCGATGGGCGGCAACGGATCCAGCATCGCACGCGATGCCGTCCGCATCGCGGCCGCCGCCCGCCTGACCGGTCTTGGCGAGCGCGCGGCCGCGCTGTCGCTGCTGAACGAAAATGATGTCGACCTGGCGGCGGCGCGTGCGCTCGTCTCCCGCCGCCGCTTGCCGGGCGCTGTGACGACGGCGCCAGCCGGGGTGTCGCTGCTGTTGGTGCGGCTGGCCGAGGATATCCAGCGCCAGCAACCGACGCCGATCGCGCTTTCGCTGACCCGGATCGCCGGAATGCTCGATCCGCGCAGTGATGCCGCGCATCTCCTCGCCGCGTCGATCCTGGCGGCGGACGGGCGGAGCGCGAGCGCGATTGGCGCGCTCGATCTGGTCGATCCGAAAGGGCCCTGGGTTTCGCGGGTCGGTGACGCGCGCGCGCAATTGCTGGTCCAGCGTGGCGAAGCCGATGCGGCGCTGGTCTTCGCCACCCGCGCGACGAGAGCCAAGACGGCGACGGTACAGGACTGGATCAGGCTCGGCGGTGTGCAGAGCGCGATGGCGCATCATGGCGAGGCGGCTCACGCCTATGCGCGCGCGATCGACCTGAGCCAGGCGGCCGGCGTCGATCCGGGCTGGACGCTCTGGCTGCTCAAGGGCGGGGCCTATGAGCAGGCGGGCGATTGGGCCAATGCGCTGCCTGCGCTAAGAAAGGCAGCCGCCCTGGCGCCGGATCAGGCGGCCGTGCTCAATTATCTGGGTTATGCCCAACTGGAACGCCGCGAAAATCTGGAGGAGGCCGAACGCCTGATCCGCAGGGCGAGCGAATTGCGCCCCAAGGACAGCGCGATCACCGATTCGCTCGGTTGGGCCTATTATATTCGCGGCAATCTGCCCAAGGCGATCGAGACGCTGGAGCGCGCCGTCGCGGGGCAGCCCGACGAGCCGACGATCAACGAGCATCTGGGCGACGCCTATTGGGCGGCGGGGCGGCGGATTGATGCCCGCTACGCCTGGCGAGCCGCGCTGCTCGGCGCTGAAGGGCAGGTTGCCGAGCGGCTGCGCGACAAGATCGATATCGGCCCGCAATCCAAACCCTGACCCGTTGCTGCATTCGAGACGCGCGTGACCCTTCATGAAATCGCCTGGGCCAAGATCAACCTTGCGCTGCATGTCCGTGCACGCCGTGCAGATGGCTATCACGAGATCGAGAGCCTGTTCGCCTTCGCCGATGCGGGCGACATGCTTTCGGCCGCAGGCGACAACCTGCTGTCGCTAACGATCACCGGCCCCTTTGCGGATGGGTTGTCGGACGGTGCGGACAATCTCGTGATCCGCGCCGCCCAGGCGTTGCGCGATGCTGCGGCTCCTGAACGTGGCGCCCGGATCGCGCTCGACAAGCGATTGCCCGTCGCTGCGGGGATCGGTGGCGGTTCGGCGGATGCCGCGGCCGCGCTTCGGCTGCTGGCGCGGCTGTGGCAGGTCGAGGACGAACCACTGCTCATGCGGATCGCCACGTCGCTCGGCGCCGATGTTCCGGCCTGTGTCCAGAGCCGGACCTTGCGGGGAGAGGGTCGTGGCGACCGGCTCGACCCGATCGATGACGCAACCCTTGCCGGCATGCCGGTTCTGCTGGTCAATCCGCGCATCCCGCTTGCCACCGGCCCGGTCTTCAAGGGCTGGGACGGTGAAGATCGCGGCCCGCTCGCACATGACGCGCCGCTTGGCGCCGCTGTGGCGGGCCGCAATGATCTGGAGGCGCCGGCCGCCGCGCTGGTGCCCGAGATTGGCGGTATCGTTTCCGCTCTGGCGGCGATGCCCGGCGCGCGCCTTGCGCGCATGTCGGGATCGGGGGCCACTTGTTTCGCGCTATTCGACGACGCCGAAACGCGCGACCGCGCCGCTGCTGCTGTCGCCGATCGCTGGCCGGGCTACTGGCAACTCGCCTCCGTGCTGCGATAGCGTGACATTCGCCGCGCGGGGCGGCAGAGATGGTGCATGTTCGATCTCGCACAGGACGGGCGCATCGCCCGCATCAGCCTCAACCGCTCGGGCGCACGTAACGCCATTCGGATCGCCGACTGGGCGGATCTAGCGGATATCGCCGAACGTGCCGTGGCGGAGGGCGCGCGGACCGTAATCATACGTTCCGCCGTCACCGGCATTTTTTCGGCGGGCGCGGATCTGGTCGAATTGGAGGCGTTGCCAGGCGACGCGGTCGGGCAGCGACGCATGCGCACCGCGATGTGTGGCGCGCTCGATCGGTTGTCGCGGCTTCCCGTCGCCACCATCGCTGCGATCGATGGCGGCTGTTTCGGCGCGGGTGTTGCGCTCGTCATGGCGTGCGATCTCCGGATCGGTGGGCATATGGCGCAGTTCGCGATTCCGCCGGCACGGCTGGGCATCGGATATCCGCAGGAGGATATTGCGCGGCTGGTCGCGCTGGTCGGGCCCGGCCAGGCCGCCCGACTGATGCTGACGGGGGAACGTATCGGTGCCGACGAGGCGCATCGTATCGGATTGATCGAGGCAGTCGCGCACAGCGCGCATGGTGCGGTGAACAATCTGGCGGCGCTTTGCTCTGAATCCTCGCCCGCCAGCGTCGTGATGCTCAAGCGTGCCATCGCCGCCGCGGCCGCCGGCGAGCGATCGGGCGCCGTGTTCGACGAGGCGTTCGAGCGCGCCTTTGACGGCGCTGATTTCGCGGAGGGGATTCTCGCGATGCGCGAGCGACGGGCACCGGATTTCGGCGCATGAATCCCAAATTCATTGCCGGGGATGCGAACTCCGGCCTGTTCATCATCGTCGACCATGCTTCCAACCACGTGCCCGACGATATCGCGCTCGGCATCGATGCGGCGCTGTTGACCCAGCATATGGCGATCGACATCGGCACCGAGGCGCTTTGCGGCCTGCTTGCGGCGGAACTCTCCGCCTCGGCGCTGCTCGCGACGGTTTCACGCCTCGTCATCGACCTCAATCGCGAGGAGGATGCTCCAGGCCTGATCCCTCATGCGAGTGACGGCCACGCTATTCCCGGCAATGCGGGTATCTCCACCGAAGCGCGTTCGGGGCGGATCGAACGCTTCTGGCGACCCTATCACGCGGCGATCGACCGGATGATCGCTGAACTGAAACCGCGCCTGCTGGTGTCGCTCCACAGCTTCACGCCGCGCCTGACCAGCGATCCCGATCAGCAGCGGCCTTGGGAGATCGGCGTTCTCTACAATCAGGACGAACGCGCGGCGCGCGCGGCGATACCACTCCTGGAGGCGGCCGGTATCGCGACGGGCGATAATTTCCCCTATTCGGGCAAGATCCTGAACGCGACGATGAACCGCCATGGTGAGGGCAGGGGGCTGCCCTATCTGGGGCTGGAAGTGCGGCAGGATCTGATATCCGACGCCGACGGAGTTGCGCGCTGGGGCCGTAAATTGGCGCCGATCATCGCCCTGACGCGCGACAGGCTTGGATAGGCCATCAAACTTTCCACGCTCTTCCCACAATTGCGGCTCGGCCTATAAGGGAGCGGTGAACCTATTGGAGCGAGCGCAGAAACCCATGTCCAGGCGGATATTCGATCGGGCGGCCAGCTTGGCTGTGCTGGCGGTGATGGCGGCTGTCCTTGCCGGATGTGACGGCAATCGGACCACCGATCAGTCCGCGCTTGCGAAGGTTGAGGCGCAAGCCCGTTCGGAAGCGGCGGATGACGGCAAGATCGATTGCGCACCGGCGGGAGAAACCGCTTTCCAGCGCGCCTGCGAGATCGAACGCAGCCGTGACCGCGAAAACAATGTGACCTTGACGATCCGCCATCCCGACGGCGGATTTCGTCGTTTGCTCGTCACCGGCGACGGCCGTGGCGTCATTGCCGCGGATGGCGCGGAGCAAGCCGTTGTGACCACGATTTCGCCACGCGAGATCGAAGTGGCGCTGGGCGGAAACCGCTATCGCCTGCCTGCCACCGTCAAGCCGGGCGCCGCTACGGCCGGCCAATGACCCGACAACGACCCATCCTGACCGCGGCGATGATGCGCGCAGCGGAAGAACGCGTCATGCGTGCAGGAATCTCTGTCGACGAATTGATGGATCGCGCGGGCCGCGCGATCGCGGAGGCCGCCTGGCGCTTCGGTGGTGGCCGCCCGGTGCTGATCGTCTGCGGACCGGGTAACAATGGCGGCGACGGTTATGTCGCTGCGCGCCATCTCGCCGCACGCGGTGTGCGGGTGCGTGTCGCGGCACTGGCCGATCCGCGCAGCGATGCTGCACACCGCGCGCGGACCGCATGGGACGGTCCGGTCGAACAACTCGCCGAGGCTGAGGCCGCGCCCGTCCTGATCGATGCCTTGTTCGGTACCGGGGTGACGCGACCGCTCGACGTGGCGGCGAGCGATCCGCTGGCGCGCTTGGTGGAGGCCGCGCATTTCAGCCTTGCCGCCGACCTTCCGAGTGGCCTCCAGACCGATACGGGCGCGCTGCTGGCGCCGGTGCCGCGCTTTTCCGCGACGCTCGCGCTTGGCGCGCTCAAGCCCGCACACAGGCTCCAGCCCGCCGCCGAACGCTGTGGAACGGTGTTGCTCGCCGATATCGGTGTGTCGGTATCGACGCATTGGCACGAGAGCGCCCGCCCGCTGCTCCCCGCGCCCGGACCTCGAGATCATAAATACACGCGCGGCATGGTGATGGTGATCGGTGGCGGCATGCCGGGCGCGGCCCGGCTTTCCGCCATGGCCGCATTTCGCGCGGGCGCCGGCATGGTCCGGCTCTATGGTGCGCAAGGTGGCGCCGATGCGCTGATCTGCCGTACGATCGAGGATGTCCCCGCCGGCCTTGCCGATGCGCGCGTCAACGCCGTGCTCATCGGCCCCGGCATGCCGCCCGATGCGTGCGGACGCGCTCTGCTCGAACCGGCGTTGGCGGCGGGGCATCCGCTCGTGCTCGATGCCGGCGCGCTGCGGCTGATCGGGGAGATCGGGGTGGAGCGGCTGGCGGACCTGCCCGCCATGGCGATCCTGACTCCGCATGACGGCGAGTTCGAGGGATTGTTCGGCGATGCGCCCATGCCTGGCGGTAGCAAGGTCGATCGAGCATTGGCGGCGGCCGAGCGCTGCGGCGCGGTGATCGTGCACAAGGGGGCGGATACGGTGATCGCTGCGCCCGACGGGCAGGTCGCGATCGCCCCACCCAATTCGGCTTGGCTGTCGACCGGCGGGACGGGCGATGTGCTTGCGGGCATCATCGCTGCGATGCGCGCGCGGGGGCTGGATGCTTTCGCCGCCGCCAGCGCCGGTGTCTGGCTGCATGCGGAGGCCGCACGCCGGGCAGGACCAGCCTTCATCGCCGACGATCTGACGATCCATCTTCCAGGAGCGCTCGCTCAATGTCTGTAACTGCCGAGGTCTCCGAAATCGTGCGTGTCGCCGGGCGCGGTGACGGCGTGACCGCCGACGGGCGCTTCGTGCCGCTGGCGGCGCCGGGTGACGCCGTGACGCCGGATGGCGCTATCCTGCCGGGAAAGCACCATAATCCGCCGCAATGCTCGCACTATCCCGAATGCGGCGGCTGCCAGCTCCAGCATCTTGACGACGAGAGCTATGCCGATTTTGTGCGCGACCGGATCACGATCGGGCTGGCGGCGCAGGAGCTTGCCATACCCGAAATCATGCCGGTTCATCTCTCGCCGCCACAGTCGCGCCGCCGCGCCAGCCTGAAGGCGGAGCGCCGGGGGCGGCGTGTGCTGATAGGCTTCAATGCCGGGGCCAGCCATCGCATCGTCGACATGGCCGATTGCGCGATCCTACATCCGGCATTGTTCGCGTTGATCGCTCCGTTGCGGCGCTTGCTGGGGACGATGCTGCGCGAGAAGCGCGTCGCCAATATCAGGATGACGCTGGCGGATCAGGGTATCGATCTGCTGATCGACGGTATCGAGGCGGATGGGCTCGCTGCATCGGAGGCACTCACCGATTTCGCGATCACGCACGGCCTCGCGCGGCTTTCGATCGATGATGGCTATGGCCCGCAGACGCGCTGCGAGCCCGATCCGGTCACCGTCACGCTCGGCGGCGTCGCCGTGCCGTTGCCGCATGATAATTTCCTCCAGGCAACTTCGGATGGAGAGGCTGCGCTGGTCGCGGCGGTCAAGGAAGCGGTCGGCGATGTGTCGACCGCAGCCGATCTGTTCTCAGGTCTGGGCACGTTCGCGCTCGCATTGGCCGGGCCGCGCAAAATCTATGCGGCGGAGGCTGCGCGCGATGTTGCGGGCGCGCTCAAGGCGGCAGCCGGCCGCGCGCAGCGGTCTGTTTTCGTGGAGCATCGCGACCTGTATCGTCGCCCGCTCACCACGGCGGAACTCGATCGGTTCGGCGCGATCGTCCTCGATCCACCGCGATCGGGGGCGGAGGAGCAGGTGAAGGCGCTCGCCGCCGCGAAGGTGCCGCGCATCGCCTATGTCTCATGCAATCCCGCGACTTTCGCGCGCGATGCCCGGATCCTGGTCGCCGGCGGTTACCGGCTGGTGCGGATCACGCCGGTCGGCCAGTTCCGCTGGTCGACCCATGTCGAACTGGCCGCCGCGTTCGAACAGTGAGGCGGCGCCTGGTCGTCAAAAGACGATCAGCGCTGCGTGGATCGCCAGCATCGTCAGCGCGATCGTCGAGAGCACGAAGACGATAAAGCGGATCATGATCCGGTTGACGGTGACCTGAACCAGGCTGTGGAGCAGGCGCAGGCCGACATAGGCCCAGGCGATCTGCGCGTTCAGGCCATCACCTGCGCCGAGCAGCGCCAGTGTCAGCGCGGTTGCGTAGAAGATCGTCGGCTGTTCCATCAGGTGATTGTAATTGTCCGCCTTCCAGCGAACTTCGGGCGGGAGCACCGCCGTCAGCGTGCCAGGCGGCACGGTCGGGTCGAGCCTGACGTTCAGCCGTTGCATGGCAGGGATGCGGGTGGCGTACATCCAGAGCCACATCACCAGCGTCCACAGCACCAGCGCCATCACGGGCGCGAGGATTTCGCTTTTCATAAGAAAACACCCCCTCCTTCGTTGTGAAGGAGAGGGTGCTTCAGTCCATTTCAGTCGTCAAACGAAACTCAGTTCCGCTTCAGCGTCACCACCGAATTGCGGCGCGGTTCCTCGACATGTGTGTAGAGGCTCGCCATCGGTTCGTCCTCGGCGATTACCGTGCCGACGTCGCCGAAACCGTTGAAGGCGGTCCGCATTGCGCAGCCATAGGCGCCCAGCATGCCGATCTCGATATAGTCGCCTGCACGCGTATCGGCGGGCAGCATGAACGGTCCGGTCATGTGATCGAGATCGTCGCAGGTCGGCCCGTAGAAGCTGAACGCCATGTCGCGCGTGTCGCTTTCGTCCTCGCGGATCAGCTTTACCGGAAAGCGCCAGCCGACATGCGCCGCATCGAACAATGCGCCATAAGCGCCGTCGTTGATGTAAAGCTCGTCACCGCGGCGCCGCTCGACGCGGACCAGCAGGCTCGCATATTCCGCGCACAGCGCGCGGCCCGGCTCGCACCACAGTTCGGCCGAATAGCTGATCGGCAAATCCTCGAACGCGGCGTGGATCGCGGCGAAATACGCCTCCAGCGCAGGCGGCTCCATCCCCGGATAGACCGAGGGGAAACCGCCGCCGACATCGACGAGATCGACGGTGACCGCCGCCGCGACGATCGCGGCGCGAACCTGCTCCATCGCTTCGGTGTAAGCACGCGGCGTCATCGCCTGGCTGCCGACATGGAAGCAGATGCCCAGCGTGTCGGCCGCTTGGCGGGTCGCCATCAGCAGTTCGGACACTTCGGACGGCGCGGCGCCGAACTTGGCGGCCAGGCTGAGCTTCGAATGATCGGACGAGACGCGCAGCCGCACCGCGAGGGTCAGGTCGCTCGCATGCCGCGTCGCGCGCATGATCTTCTCGAGCTCCTCGATCGAATCGAGCGAGAAGGTCTTCACGCCATGGGTGAAATAGGCCTCGCGGATCGCTTCCTCGGCCTTCACCGGGTGCATGAAGCACAATTCGGCGTCCGGCAGCGTCTTCGCGACCATGCGCACCTCGGTGATCGAGGCGACGTCATAATGCGTGATTCCGCTATCCCACAGGATCTGCAGCAGATCGGGTGAGGGGTTCGCCTTGACCGCATAGAGTGACCGCCCCGGAAACTTCTCAACGAAGAAGCGGGCGGCACGCTCGGCGGCGTGCGGACGAATGAGCGTGACCGGCTGAACCGGACGAAGGGCGGTCGCTAGCCCCAGCGCGCTATGATGCTTGTGCAACTCAAGGGACCTCCAGTGGGTAGTTCACGAAGAGCTGCCTTGCGGTGGAAGTCCCATGGGGCAGCGAGGAAGCGCGATATATGTGGGGGGGAGGGGGGTGTAAAGACCGTTTGCGCGATTATTGCGCGCACCCGCTGGAAATGGCGTATTTTCAGGGTGAAACGGGAAATGGGCGGGACGGAATCGTCCCGCCGTTACGACAGGCGATCGCGGAAATTCTCGTAGGAGAAGCGCTTCACGAGCCTGAGTGAGTCGTTTTCGCTGTTCCAAAGGGCGATCGCGGGCAGCGGAACGCCGTTGAAACTGTTGGTCTTGACCATCGAATAATGCGCCTGGTCGAGAAAGGCGATGCGGTCTCCCACCTGAGGCGGGGTGGCGAATCGATAGTCGCCGATGATGTCGCCCGCCAGACAGGATGGCCCGCCCAGGCGGACGGCAACGCCGTCCTCCGCCTCGCCGAGCAGCGCCGGGCGATAGGGGGCTTCGATCACGTCGGGCATATGGCAGGTGGCCGAGATGTCGGTGATGCCGATCGGCACCCCATTCTCGAACGTGTCCAGAATCTCGCCGACCAGGATGCCGGCGTCGAGCGCGGTCGCTTCGCCGGGCTCCAGAAAGATGTCGAGGCCGGTTGATGCGCGTACGCTGCGGATGAACGCGACCAGGTCGTCGCGCTGATAGTCCGCGCGCGTAATATGATGGCCGCCACCAAAATTTAGCCATTTCAATGTATTGAAATATGGCTTTAGCTTGGCTTCGAGTGATTGCCAGGTCCGGCGCAGCGGCTCGAAATCCTGTTCGCACAGGCTGTGGAAATGCAGTCCGTCGATGCCCTCGAGATGCTCGGCGCGCAGTTGCGATACGGGGAAACCCAGTCGCGATCCCGGCTGGCACGGATCATATTTTGGGACTTCGCCTTCGCTATGTTCGGGGTTGATACGCAATCCCACGTCGAAAACGTCGCCGGCCGCACGCGCAGCCTCGATCTGCGGCAGGAAGCGTCGGTGCTGGGCGGGGCTGTTGAAGATGACGTGATCGGACAGGCGCAGGATCTCCGGCATGTCCTCCGCCTTGTAGCCCGCGCAATAGGTCGCGACTTCGCCGTGATATTTCTCGCGCCCCAGCAGCGCTTCCCACAGGCCTGACGCGCAGACGCCGTCGAGATATTCGCCGACCACGTCGCCCAGCGACCACATCGAGAAGGCCTTGAGCGCGAGCAGCACCTTAGCGCCCGAACGGTCGCGCACATCCTTGAGCACCGCGAGATTGCGCCGCACTGCCGCCTCGTCAACGACGAAACAGGGGCTGGGCACGCGGCTCAGGTCGAAATGCGCAAAGGCTCCTGGATCGCCGGCTCTGGTTTCCATTTTTACGGTCCCTCGAAACCCGATCGACCTGAGCTTGTCGAAGGGCAGCGCTTCGAAAGGCTCAAGGCGAACGGGTCTACAAAGCTGAGTTCAGAACTGAAGAGGTCCATCCAACTCCTTGACCTGCCAGGGCAGGCCATGGGCGTTCAGCATGTCCATGAACGGATCGGGATCGAACTGTTCCATGTTGAACACGCCATCCCCGCGCCACTTGCCGGTCAGCATCATCGCGGCGCCGATCATTGCCGGCACGCCGGTGGTGTAGCTCACCGCCTGGTTGCCGGTTTCCTCATACGCGTCCTCATGGTCGCAGATATTGTAGACATAGACCGTCTTCGCCGCGCCATCCTTCTCGCCCGTCGCGATGTCTCCGATGTTGGTCTTGCCGTGCGTCGTCGGGCCCAGGCTCGACGGTTCGGGCAGCACCGCCTTCAGGAACTGTAGCGGGATGATCTCGCGGCCTTCGTAAATCACCGGGTCGATCCGGGTCATGCCGACATTCTGCAGCACTTCCAGGTGCTTGAGGTACGCATCTCCGAACGTCATCCAGAAACGGATGCGCTTGATCTCGGGATAGTGCTTCGCCAGCGATTCCAGTTCCTCATGATACATGAGGTACATGTTCTTCTCGCCGACGGCCTCGAAGTCGAACACCTGTTTGTGGCTGAGCGCCGGCCCCTCGACCCATTCGCCGTTCGCCCAGTGACGCGACGGCGCGGTGACTTCGCGGATGTTGATCTCCGGATTGAAGTTGGTGGCGAAATGCTGGCCATGGTCGCCGCCGTTGCAGTCGAGGATGTCGAGCGTGTCGATCCGGTCGAGCAGGTGCTTCTTGATATAGCTTGCGAATACCGAAGTGACGCCCGGATCGAAGCCCGAGCCCAGCAGTGCCATAAGTCCGGCTTCCTTGAAGCGGTCATGATAGGCCCATTGCCAGCCATATTCGAACTTGGCTTCGTCGCGCGGTTCGTAATTGGCGGTGTCGAGATAATCGACGCCGGCCTTCAGGCACGCGTCCATGATCGAGAGGTCCTGATAGGGAAGCGCCAGATGCACGACCAGCTTGGGCTGAACGCGCTCGATCAGCGCGGCGGTCGCCTCGATATCGTCGGCATCGACTTCGGCGGTGTCGATGACGACGCCGGTGCGCGCCTTCACCGATTCGGCGATCGCGTCGCATTTCGCCTTGCGGCGGCTCGCCAGCGTGATGTGCGAGAAGATGCCGGGGTTCATCGCCATCTTGTGCACCGCGACCGACCCGACGCCGCCTGCGCCGATCACCAGAACCTTGCTCACGCCCATCTCCATTTGCCGGGGGAAAGTGCGGCTATATAGGGATGCTTCGTGACAGGGCAAAGTACGACATGACGATGCGCTGGAACGATCGAGTCGAAGCGAACCCCTGGAGCCCCCCTGATGCGCAAGCCCAACCGAGACGGCGTTCTCGCCGCCGCCGCGAAGATCGCTGAAATCCTTCCCGCAACGCCGCTGCTGTCCTTCGAGCGCGACGGCAAGACGATCTGGTGCAAGGCCGAATCGCTCCAGCCCATGGGTGCATTCAAGCTGCGGGGGGCATGGCACCGGCTGACCGATCTGGATGCCCAGCAACGTGCGGACGGCGTCGTCGCCTTTTCGTCGGGCAACCACGCGCAGGGCGTTGCCTGGTCGGCGAAGCGGCTCGGCATGCCGTCGACGATCGTCATGCCGTCGGATGCGCCGCGCAAGAAGCTGGAGAATACCCGCGCACTTGGCGCCGAGATCATCCTGTATGATCGCATGACCGAGGATCGCGCGGCGATCAATCGGTTTGGCTTTAACAACGAGGGGGCCGAGGCGATTGGCGCGCGGTTGGCTGCGCGCAAGCCTACGGCGGTGCCGGTGGGGCTGAACCTTGGGGCGAACAAGGACTCGGCGGATCGGGCGCAGGATTTCGCGCGGGTGCTGGCGGTCTGCGGGCCGCATGTCGATTTCGCCACGGTTAATGTCAGTTCTCCCAAC
>JAJKFJ010016333.1:0-10139 GCA_027382625.1 Tetmemena sp. SeJ-2015 | reverse complement strand
CATTTATGTAGCCGTGTTGAAATGCAAGTCAGTTATAATGTTTAATTTATCTTTGAGTTGCTTTAAATCAATTTATCCTCATAATTTGTCTTATTCAAGACTGATGAAAGCAAGTGATGTTTTTTAAGACAACTCAAAATATTAATTTAAAATGTAGTCCTAGCACGAAACTGTAATCCATTCTTTCAAATCCTCTTTCTCTCTTTGACATTTTAATTATATCATTCTTACATTGATTTAGATTGTGCTTGAGGAAGCGCAGCAGTTGTCTTTGGAGGAAATTATTACTAACAGGTAATTAAAAGCCAATTGCATTCTTTCTCGTTTTATTTCAATGTCTTATTTTTTATATCTAGCTTAAAGAACTTGTACTTATAAATCACCAGATATATAAGAGTTTATTGTAAATATACTCTTCTGATGATTTGCCGGACAATCCTTTTCCAACTATCCTGAAGACGGTCTACTTTTACAAAATCACGTATGAATTAAACCTCTTTCTAATTTAGTAGGAAAGAAATCGAAGAGTCTAAGGAGAAGGTGAAATTTATTTTTACTGAGTGAGCTAGGTAATGGTAAGAAATGAAATAATTGACGAGGGGCTCTATGGAATAACTGGAGTCATGGGTCTCTACAGCGTTTACGGAATCAAGAACGTGCTTGAGATTATAAATTCACAGGCAGTCACTCAACTTATGAAAGTATTACGACCCTACTTAATTGACAAGCAGGAGAGCATGGGTGATGTCAGAGTATGTTAAACCAATAAATTCTAAACTCTTATAGTATGAAGTCTTCAATGCTCTTAATATCTTTGTATAATATTTGCAGTTGCAGGAGGTTATCTTTTCAGAAGCAGGGTATTCAAAAATCAAATTTAAGTTTTTATTCGAAGTGCCTGAAGCAGCTCCGTGTCCTCTTAAGCTCTACGGCATTTTCCAAGCAACTGTGTCTGTGAAGCAATCTGCAATGTCTTTCTTCGCTGACTATGTGTACGATGACGTGCTATCTATGTCTCGAGTGGACCAGGAATTCAACTTGTTTTAGGCTTTCGTGCTACAAGGTAAAGACCCGAGAACAAAGCAGAACTTCAAGCGAGTATTTTCCCTGGAGGAAGTGCTAAATGGAAAAAATACCTTCTACACTGAGATAAAAGAAGCCATTGATAACAGATACAAGATCTCTCTCAAGATTTGGCTGAGGATCAGATCTCTAGATAAATCGGCTTAACCATAGGTAAAGAATCCACAGTAGCCAGGCACCAGTTACATGGGAATAGGCACAGCATAGAACTTAATGATATCAGAGGATGACTATGTCTATGTCAAAACTGAAAAGGTCTATGTGCTACACATAAAATTTTAGTTATTTTCATGATAGAGCGCAGATAAGGTGACTAGCTCGCCTTCACTTCATTCTCTCACTCTCCTATGAGTGCTTTGCTTGAGGGAGTCTTTTCAACTCGTGAGGCAGCGCAGGCTTACGCTTCCTTTTATATTTCTAGAGACTAGAACCCAGCCGAGAAATAGAAACTGCAAGAGTACCTCGAAGATAAGTACTTCCGCATCTTTGAGAAGTACAAAAAGAACAAGCTAGCTCATTTAATAATAAATTGAAATTATTAACTATCTCAATAAAATGGCTCATAATGAATTGTCTGTTTGAGATATTGATGACAGTGCTATTGGAGTCAGATGCAATAAGAAAGCAGATTGTGGACGGAGTTATGACTCTCCTTAACCTCCCTGCCACTAGACTATTTGGACTAACTTCCATCACTTAGGTGTTACAGAAGCTGCTTCAAGCTTTCTATGATTACAAGTTCCCTCAGTTCAGGAAGAGTCTTGAGAATCAGTTTTATAAATCATAACAAATGTGAATTAGTTCTACAGCTTTTACTCTCGGCTGCAGGAGATCATGGCAACTGGCTTCTGCGCTGAGATAATTGTTTTTCGCAAATATCTAGACATCCTCATCGACTCCATAGCAGGAGAAGGACACAGGCAGTTAGAAATAGATAACTCAACCATGGAGACTTTTCAGAACATTGAATCAATTCTTAAATCTGTCAGCTCCTCAGAGATATTTATTTCTCTAATTTCTTTAAGATTACTAATGTGTCTCAGTAAAACAAGCTAGCAAAGATGGCAATAGACTTGGTAATCAATAAGTTTGGAGCAACTTTGGGAGTTCAGTTCTTCAGTCAGGAGAAATTCGCACAGAGCAAGGCTTACGATAAAGCATGCAAGCTTGCGAATGAGAAAAATAAGAACAAGCAGTCAAAGATGTACCCTTCTAAGGACGAAGACGTGCACATCCTCATGCAGTATACAGTCGACACTTTTATATACGAGAGCGTCTACTTCATTCTAAGGGACAGATTCTTCTATGAGCAGTTCCCTAACGCACTCTCAATCACTTCTATGAATCTGCAAAGTTTCAAAAAAAATGCTTCTATGTAAATTAAAGTCACTGCATAAGATTCGATTTGTACGGAGGTATCTCTGATGAGTTTATCAAATTAAACGAGATGTCAAAGCCATTCTAGAACTCACAGCCACCTCTCAACTTGTATATCCTCGGAAACAATGTTAAAGTTTTTTGCTATCGATTAAATTGCTTAATGAGATGAGAGATAAGGAAATTCCTTTCCCCATCTCTGACTTCTTCACTCTGTAAGCAACATCTGCAGTAGATGTAGGTCTCTTCAGAAAGATTTTCAGGAACTATGAATTTGCCAGAATCATATTTATTCATTATCAATGTAGGCGATATGTTTGAAGGCGGCTACTTAAAGATTCTGACCTCAGTAACAGGCTTTTCTATCTTCAATAAGTACTTTGCATTTTATTATAATTATACACGAGACTCCAGAAGCAGAGTAATTTTTGGACAGTGATGTGTGATGTGATTCTGACCGGCGCTTCGTTTGAGCAGGCTATCCCATCCTACATAGCTCTACTGCTCAGGTATGCTTTGTTCCTATATCATTAGACAGACGCTGTTGTAATGGGTTTCTACACAGATGATGATCTCGACAATCCAGCAGTAACTGTTTTTCAAATAAGAAACACCCAAGGTAACAATGGGGCTCTAGGAGATAGTGATCTCAAGGATGCTAGCAGAAAGATGTTTGAGTTTGTGAAGGGTAGGATCAAGATGTATCTGAGAGTTCTATTCCCTGCTCAAGATGGCACTGCCTTCAAGAAAACTCACATCAAAATGATATGATTAATGCTTTCTTATTTCATCTACTTTAACTTGCACTTTAAGAATGATTCAACCACAACTACATACTCAACCCTCTATCCAGTCAATTCTATCCATGAATAAATATGTTTGTATTTTAATGATGTGAGCAAGGTGTTCTTCACTATTGAGGATTTTGCTGAGTGGGATATGATTCTACGATCTCATGCTCTCTTTTCTCCGACAGAACACTTGATCGAAGAGTATAAGGTAGCATATCTAGATTTCAGGTTTTTGGATGCTTTCAAGTGCCTTCTGCTTTTGAAGCTAATGGATGAAAACGAAGCTCACTATATCCACTTCATGCGTCTGCTCTACTCTCAGGCAGAGTCAATCAACTGCATAGTTTAAGACTTATTCAATCTATCTTATTAATTTGAGACTTGCAGATAATGAGAGACATAATTAAGGATATCTACAGAGCAGACCTACACAGACTGCAGATAAAAAAGTTCGGACCTCTGTAACTGCATAATTTCTTCCTCGCAGTGAGAGATGCAATAGGAATGGAAATCAAGAATTCACACCTAACAGTTGTGGAGGGATACCAAACTAGGATCCTTAATAACTTACTGGAGATTGATGACTTACTAATTGAGCTCAAAACGCCCTCTATCAATCCAAATAGAGAGATCAAGATACTTGAGAAGGTGCAACTCAAGGTCAAATAAGTCGAACTCAATCGCATCATAGATATTAATATTGAGTAAAGCATTAAATTGCTTCTGAATGCTAGAGTAATAAGTAACTGCTTGATGCTCTACAGCAGTGAGTATCTCAAAGTAACATACAATATAAACGTATTCCACGACCCCCTAACAATTGAGTGAGCACTATTGGTTTTAGATTTGGGTATATTTCTTAATTATAAACTTAACAATAAATTTAAAGCTTGGTTCATTATAATAAATAATTAAATTTAAAGAATACTACTTCATTATGGTTTTTATAAAAGCTTTGATAGGTTTTGCCATCGTCTACTAAGTGAGCTCTTTTGTAGTAGCGCATGTAAGAATTGTACCTATGATAAATGTTTTAGTCTATTAGGATAGCTTCGGGCTACAAAGACCCGAATACACCAGAAGAGGAAGAGAAGAGGAGACTTGAATGGGCAAAGTAATATGAAGGCAAGCCAGTTCACGAAACTAAAGAAGTTGAGAACTATTTCTGACACTCTTATTCATTTGCTGATTAATTTCTTTAAACAATCAAAATATAATTCTGTGGCTATATTCAAAAGCTGAAAAGAGTTCATAATTTTACTTAATCAAAACTTATATGCAGCATACTCAATATCTAAGATTAATGTTAGTGCCAAAATAAAGGATATTCAAAGAAAATATCCTTTAAATCTCAGTTATTTAATGTATACTCTGAGAAATCAGTAATAAATCAATTAAGATATCTCTTTATATCTTTTTCATGATCATTAAAATTATTTTTTTAAATAAGAAATGAAAACAATTTTTAATACAATTTATTTTTAAGATTGTTAAGGACTTTAAATTTGAAAATAAACTTTTTATAATTAAAAATGTTCTATATCTTTAGAACAAATTTAAAATTTAGGGGAGTATTAGTTCTCTTTAATTTTTACTTTTAAAATATATAAATTACTATGCTTTTCTAATAACAAAGATTGACACAGAAAAGCAACATTAAATTTATAGAAATGCAATTACCTTATCATTAAAACAAATTCTCGCAAGAAAATATAAGCCTATTCTTAAAGAGTGGTCTTAATATCTTAACATTAATTATTTTATGTTGGAATTAATATTTATATGTTATCAAGAAATTTATCGAAAATTAATTTTAATTTCATCTTTTCTAATAATTAATTACATAAAGCATTTATTTCCTCCCACCTCATTAAATTATAGATATTTTGAGCATTGAGAAAACAAGTTAGTAAATAGACAGAACAATAAAATGTTTTTTACAAATCTGCTTTAATAGTGATTTCAAAGAATCATTTTTGTTTGGAGCTCTCTCTTAATAAATTGAATTTATAGTGATCTCTCACATATTATAATTTAAGAGTCGTTATTTTACACTTATTTAATTGATAAAGCTGTTGCATTATCTTTTATTAATTAAAATAATTTCAAAGATATTCAAGCAATCTCAAAATAAAAATGAAGAGTTAATGGATCAATTTTTATTCTAAAATTTTCTAAAATACCAATCTTGCTTTTAGCTTAATTAACTATCAATTAAAAACCATAAAATCTATCATAAAAAATATAAGTCAATTTTTTAAAATATTGTGTAAATTGATTCTCGTAAATGTAAATAATACATAAATATGTTTATACCTCTGAACAATAATATATAATGATAATAAGTTCAGCGTTGCTACATTTTAAGAGAGTTGTCTATATTTTGTGAGAAAGTTAATAAATAGTTGGAGTTCATTTCATCTTATATTTACCTTGTGAGCTCCTCAGTATCAGCAATCTCATCACTCAAGTTTCGCTTTTTATTAATTTCCAAGTAGTCTTCATCATCGCTCGTATGAGGAGAGTCAAGCTGCTAATCATCATTTCCAAATATTTTATGAACACTATTCTTCGCTTACAGCACTCCAAATATTTTAAAATACAAAATCTCAAATTGTGAAACTTTTTTTTATCCAAAGTATATCACGACACTGAAGTTTTTGATAACACTAAAACTGATGAGAGCAACTAATACCCAGCCCAAATTCTTTTTCTAATTTTATGTAATGCCCTCTCCGCTCTATTCAAAATATGCAAACAGAATCCAAATATTTTCTTCATTTAATTTAATCTCAAATAATTTTTTATCTTTTTTTTATTTGAGTAAATTAATGAACGACGCAAACTAAAATCACAAATTCATCAAGAACAGTAGTTGTTTGCTGATTTTCTAATTCAAATGGCTTCACTACAATCATAAAAACCATCATAAGAGAACAACATGCCATCACAAGCACACATTTAATTAATAAGACTGCAATTTATAGTTTATGATAAGAGTAATTCACCAAAGAATTAAAAATATTCTAATTGGATGAAGGGATATGGGTAAGCGTAGACTAAAATAGCTGCGATCACAAGTCTCTGGTACATGAACAGAGGATAATAGTAAAGTTGCAGAATAGAAGTATGGGCACTATCCTCAGTCAGCATCCCGTATTACTTCATCCACTTTTTGGACCTCAATCGCTTTCTGTTTTTATAAATCATACTCATAGCCATAAAAGGTAGCAGTAAGGCCCCTGCACAAAAAACAAAAGCTATTATAGGATAGATTGAATTAGGTCATCAGCAAATCATTCTTAGAAATGCAAATAGAATTAATTTACTCGATCTACCTAAATTAGTTGAAGAAATTTACTAATTATAAATTGCCAGAAATTTCTCGCAACGATTACCGTAGAGGAGTTAAGTTTAAGATCTCAATCTCATCACTCTGATTTTTATTTTAAGAACTCCTTCAGATTTATGATAATTTGAAGATCATGAGACTTTAGGCAAGTAATAATTAAATCAGTTCTCTTTTAAATCCTTAAAAACAAAATTAATTTCACAATTTAAAGTCAAATGCAATCAAAGCCATTAGACATCATTTATTGAATTCAGTGCTACAACTACTAGAGGCAAATTCAATTTGCGTTTTCAAAATCCTAAAAATTAAATCATCATCCGCTTCTTGTGCATTTATAGAATTACGTATCTCTATGATTATTTCTGATCACCTAATTCTATCTGTCCTATACTGAGGCAATCATTTAGTCCTTATTTCTGAACTTAATAAACTTGGAGTTCAAGATTAGTTGCATTATAAATTCCAGGTATTGCTCAACGAATCCTCTTAAAGGTGTGTTGAAAAAGAAGGAGGACTTGATATCTTCCCATAATTTCACAGTTTTGCATACTTTATTCATCAGGAGAACAGTAGGCATCATTATTAAAATTGCAAAAGTCCATATGGTTATCTTCTGACCGTAGGATACGATAAAATAAGGAGACATCTTTGCTTCAACAAATGGAGGAGCCAGAGTGGACTCATCTGATCTCTCTACAACTTACTCCTCATCGATTAGATAGTTAGCTATGTTAGGAATATAGGAATTAAACTCGTCTAAATCTCCTGAGGCTACGCTGAAGTATTAAGTGAATAGTTTCAAATTTTCTGGGAAGTCAATATTCATGTAAAGCAAATAGCTAAACACTTGAAGTGAATGCACTAAACCCCAGAGGTATTGCATTGATGAGCTCAAAGCAACTTTGAGAATCATATTGAAGCTGAATACCGAGAGGAAAGTATACTTCATAGATGAGGCACTCCCAGATGCAGCATTTTTCTCAGATGCAGATAGATAAAGAAAGGGGTTTGCGTTTATTGTCTGGTAGTAGTTATCTGTAAGTTGATTTCCAGCTAGATCTTTTATTTAATTGGAGTTATTAAAGGTCACAATTATATGCTCAGAGCCATCCATGGATTGCATGAAGTTTTCCAAGATTATAGAAAATTTCATAATTTTTCTATTGGGAAGTAGAGGATTACTTAAATCTTCTATAAGTCTCCAAGTAAACAAATAGCTCTACAAAGAGCCGTCTATAGATACTATTGCAAAGGAAATTGCAATAAGGAATTTGAATAAGTTTTGAGATTTGTCTGGAAATTTTCTTTCTTCTTTCTAAATATATATGTTTGTTTAGTAGAAGAATATCTTTCGTTCCTATTAATTTGATTATTTTTAGCAATATCAAATTTTCAGAACTAATTGATGTCTTGTCCTGAATAGTTACTGGTTCAGAAAATTGAATGAACACTTGATTGATCGAGGATATTGCTTAAATGGTAAAATAAGGAGGAATTATTTCTCTGCAAGTTTCATTAGGTGTTGGGCAAGCGAAACCATACTCAATAAGGCATAAGTTACTACAACCATCCCCGGAAATCACGTTACCATCATCACATTTTAAACCCCCAAAGCATTATTTGAAAGTTGAAATAAGTTCTGAAGTACGTTATAATATGCAGAATTAATTGACTAATAAAATTTAATTCAACTCCTTCTCACGAAATACTTTCCTGTTCTTTCAAATTAAACATAATTTTTTATAGTTAAATTTAAAAGAATGTTTGAAATTAAGGTATGACTCCCTGATCTACAAAATATGAACTTTATCAAGCAAGGTCGATCAAGTAGGTTTGGAAAAGATATATCCAGCCAGGGAAATTATATTCATCAGTCCCCTCAACGGACAAATCTACTCTCTCACTAACAATGGGTGAGGTCTCTCGGACTTACCGAGGTGATATCTTAAGACGAAGGATAATCATTGGTTTGCAACTTTCATCGTAAAGTTATAAGCTGAAGGCATGAGAGTTTTAATTCATTCTCAAGCTAAAGCTACAGAAGCTGACGTCGCGAGCTAATTTTAGCACCAATATTAAAGTTGCTGCAACTTAATTAGTAGCAGTTCAATCACGTTGCAATAAAATTAGTCGCAGATATTTTTAAGCCTTTCGTGACGTCGACACAAGCAATCTCGCTCTCAGTTATCTGATATATAGGAAGTACTTAAAAGTGTAAAATTCGGAGAATATGATATATACGAAAGTTATTTCCTTGAGGACTTTATAATTTATGTTTAAGGTTAAAATTTAGCATGAATATAATTATTTATCAAGAAATTTATTACACATAATTTATTCTCATTTTCATATCATAATATATGGTTTTTATTGAGTATCTATAATTAACCCATCTCCACACTTATCTTCGCATTGATATTGCTCATTTGTAAAATAGCCTAAAATCTCTTCACAAAGAGTGCAGTTGTGAGCTTCGGAATTATAGAGAGCTCCTGGATAACATTCTATACACTGACTTGAATCAGGACCTGTGCATCTCTTGCATCTTGAATGGCATGATTAGCACCTTCCTGTAGCTACACCGGTCGCAAGTCCTTAGTTCCATTATAGGATGAATATTATTATATCATCAGTTAAAATAAATAAAAATATATTCATTTTAAACAATCAGGCTTAACAACAACAGCAACAGAATTAATAAAATTAGATAACTTTTTCATTTGTCAAAATAAATGAAATGAAAGAATGAAAATAAAAATGAAAGTCCAAAATCAGATTCATTTTTCTTTTAATATCAATAAAGAATTTGAAGGTTAATAATCAAGGTATCTTTTATTATTTGCGATTATTTTTAACCATTATTTTAAATTATTTAAACGTTAATTTAGAAATCTTGGTAAAGGGCACATAAAATACAAAAGTCTTTAAATGAAACCATATTGCTGAAAATATTTGGAAATTTCAATGATAAAATAGTAGTACCTATAATATAGAATATTTCTGCTAAATTATAGGCAATTAAAGAAATTAGGACTGTTTTTTCAATTTGATAAATTATTGTGCTTGAGTTTGAAATAAAAGAACTTGATATACTCAAGAAGAAAAATGAAGGATTTGAAAAAATTAAGGATATATAAAAAAACTTTTGATTGTTTAAAATATCAGGAAGTAAATGTAAGCTTGCTTTTCAAATATATTTTTCTTTTTTAAGCATGACAATCAATCCTATTGATCCTATAGTAGTATTGCCCGTCTAGGCACTTGGGAATTATGCAGGATGTTCCTTGGAGTATGTAGCCTACTTTTTGAATTTCACCTATTTCATCTCTACTGTAAAGTTCATTGCAGCTATAGCACTGTTTAGAAGTAGGTCCATAGCATAAATTGCATGCAGTGTGGCAAACTATTAAAGTTTAAAATTTTGTTAAATTCTTACGCTTGCAAGTATAGTCAGTTTTATCCGCAAAGTAGCCGTCTGGACATTTTTCGTAGCAACCATTATTAAGATAAAAATATCCAGAAGAGCAAGTTGGGCA
>JAJKFJ010016330.1:0-10143 GCA_027382625.1 Tetmemena sp. SeJ-2015 | reverse complement strand
CATGAAATAAATTTTTGCACTTTTAAAAATTGCACTATAATCATAGTGAAAAATTAGCTAAAAATAGATTTTATTTAGGAGCTGCTGAATTCTAGCCCTGACTGAATTAGGATTAAATTTTGAAGCCTTAGATGTTTGAACAGGCCTCTATAACTGAAAGAATAAGAAAATTATCATAACATATTTATTTCTTAACTTTATTCATTATATAATTTACTGTCTCGGAAAGGCCCCCTAACTTTATAATGAGGTAAATGAGAGACTTATCAAATTATAATAATGATGAATTAAACATTAATACTTAATTAGGAGTTGACAAGTTTGAGCTTTTAGCTATTAATTGATATAAAATAGCATTCAGAGGATATTTCTATTTGAGAGTCCTAAATCTATTTGGAAAGGCCTAGTGCGAACTTTAATAATACAGATCTTACCTGAAACCTTAAACAAGAATATCAAGAAGAAGTGTAAGCAGACAATAACATAATATGAAAAAGCTAATATCCCCTATAAAGCTCGATATTAAAGCTGAAATCAAAGGTTAAATGAATACTTTAAGACTAATCTCTGCCCTGATTAAGAATCATTCCTCTAATAAATATACGATTTCATTGAAAAATATTCAAATAATTTATTTTAATTGTCTTAATATTTAATTGCACAAAAAAAGATCTGAAATTAATAAACTTTTAATCTAAAAAATTTAAGAGCTATAAATTAAATTTATGTTTATCATCTTGATTTTTGGAATAGGCTTGTAAATCTACATCCTTGAAACTAAAAATTCGCTCCCTTTTTTGGTGAAATCTCTCAAGGTTATCATCTTCTTTGAATTTGACAGATTTGGTGCTTTCCCTTCTACTATTATTGCTTCCTCTCTCGCTTTAAGGGTAATTCTGTTTAAGATTGCTCCTCTTTATGCTGCTTTGCGGATAGTAAGGTGAAGGCTATTGAGTTTTAGAAATTGTTATCCTCTGATCTTTTGGGTTTAAAATAATTATACTTTAGAATTTATTTTTCAATAGAAGGTTATAATTTTTAAATGAAGATCTATTGATTCGTTTTTAGCTGATAGCAAATGATGATAATTCTTTATCAATTTTCTAAATAAAATGGAGAACTTTGTTAGGATAAAAATGCTGACTGCTACATCGAGTCTCATAAAATTAATGAGTGTCATTTTGAGAATTTTAATAATAAAATTCAAGGAAATTAGTAATTTTACAGCTCAAAGAGTTTATTTATTTTATTAGATTTATATGTAATAATCTAAGATTTTTTATGAAATTTTATTATATGCAGCATTCTCTTCGATTCTAGCAGTTACAAGTTGTAAATATAGATATAAAATAAAATAAAAGAATAATATATTAGAGAATATAAAGTGAACGTGTTTGTTGTGAATTGCTTTTAGCATTATAAAAATCCTTTAAAATTAAATTTGAGATAACTGAATAAAAAAATATAAAAACTAATAAAAAATACATTTTCTTTATTCTATAAATTGCACAGTATATTTATAGTTTGGGTCTCTTACGTTTAAGTAGGGTGAAAGCGTGCTAAGTTAGTGAGAAGGATTATGAGACTTTGACTATGATGATTTTTCTTTCTCTTATTATTAATCAAAAGCTGTGTTAGCCTCCTTTTAATTCTTAAACACTCGTTCTTAGTAATTAGCTGAGGCTTGATCATTCAATGAATCTAATGCCAAGCTTGAGTAAAACATATTCTATAATTTTTTTGCATTAGATTGCTTGAGTTTAATTTGACAGAGAAAGAGTTATGGTTTGCTTATGGCATATTGATTTTCAAAGCTGATGGTATTTTGGGGCCTTTACCTAAAGATGAATGCTGAGGACTTTTGCTGGGGCTTGATTCTTTAGACATAAATGAGGACTTATCCACCTCAAATAAATCCAAACCTAATTAATAATCTTTACATCCGCATATCAAAAGTTTATTGGCTGAAGTGCAGAGGGGAAGTGTCTATTATTTTAGCGAAATATCTCTTATAGGTTAAAATTGGGCTTGTTTTTCTTGATCTATTAGGTTATGAACTTTTTGCCTGCCGTCAAGGAATTAAATGATCGCTAGTTTATAATCAAGTTTCCATTGGAATATTTGATCTTATTAGAGAATGCTCCCTCAGTTGAGAGAGTTGAACTTCTATGACCGTCTTCAGTTGAATGTTATGTATTTTGAGAATGTCTATAGGGCTGCATGTTTGATCTTTAAAGATAATTAACTTGACTTCGCCAGAGGCCTTCGGTTTGGTTTAACTACTAAAAATAAAAAAGCCTATCCGTACATCTCCTAGAGTGGTGTTCTCATTCTGCTGTGTCTCTAGACTATTAATTTCAGACATCCTCCTCTGAACTTAAAATATTAAGTTTCAGAGCCTGGTGAACTCCCTCTCCTTAATTGATTTCTAACTTTCTCATGGTAGTTTGATAAATGAAATTTAAATATAGGAGATCAGTGAGAGTAAGTTTAATGGCTCTCCTCTGCTTCCAAGCTATCCACTTGTTTCTTAAATTTATAAGCTGATCTTTAGCCTTGAAATAGGATTCCTTGGCCTTGACAAGTAAATTGTAGCCCATAACCAGCATGTTGATAAGAATACAAGCTGATATGCTAAAAATGATTACATAGCTCATCTTCAGTCATTGCTTACTAGATTTCCCATCGTTGCTTATGAAGTAGGTAGACAATTGGGAAGGAGGCATTTAAAAACCTCTCTTATAATTTGATAATAAATCATGATGGCTGAGGGTAAATTTTGTAAAGAATAATCTTTAAAAGAGAAACAAGTTATGATAGATCATTCATTTTATTTTCTTATACCAATTAATGAATTGGGAAACAAAAGAGAACATAAATTTGCTGTTAAAAATAATTTGTTTAAATGATTTACTACAAAAGATAGTTTAATCTTTCATCTCAAAATAAGAATGATATCGAATCAATAATTGATATTTAATATAAATCTATTTAAAGTGCTGTAATGCTTTAACTATTTTTAAATTTAATTAGATGTTTTAAGTTCTCCTTAGGAATAGAAAAACTGTGGATGATTTAATTTAAAATATAATTTTGCGGCAAGACTTTGGACCTATAAGAATAAATTCAAATTTTAAGAATTCCTCAAAGGATGTAAATAGTGCACCTACTAGATAAAATCATCTTAAATTTTTTAGAGAAGGAGTGAGAGAAAAAAAAAACTTAAAAAAGATTCTAAACGCTAAGTCATTTATTAAAATAATAAAAAACTTGAAGGCGCTGAAGAAGTCTGAAAAAGAAATTTGTAGGTTTTTATTGCTTAAGAGGCTTCTATGGGGCGCGTCTAGTTAAATAAATGAGTTAATCCTATAAAAGACGTTGGAAATACTAATTAAGAATCAGAACAAAAATTAAATATAATTTAATTTATTATGCTAATGATAAAATATAGAAAAAGGAAACGTTAATGAAGAGACTGACTTTTTGTTAGAATAATTTATTTAAGATTTTATGATGAATATTTTATTCAATTAAAAGTTATATATTTGTACAAAAAGTCTAAAGTAGTTCTGAATATGATAATTAAAATAATAAAATTTTAAACTAAAATTTACTCTATGAGTTTAATGATTTTTTTTTATCTTAAATTATTTTCTTTAATTTGTTTTACAAGGATTAATTAAAACCAGCATTAAAGATTATAATCTTAACAATTTTTGGTAGGTTAAGAGAAATTGCCCCTCCCACAATAGACAATATGAAAGTCAGCAGTATAGTAACTTCATTTAAAAATTAAATAAGGCAATTAAAACAAATAAAATAGATCTATAGATTGATAATGACTAGGAAGTTAGTTCTCAAATTTTCAAAAGGCCTCACGATGAACAGCCAGCATAAAAGAATAGCTGTAAAGAAAATGCTTAGATACAATTAATAATCCCCATGCTTAGATAGTACAACTAGTGTACCTGCATATAAGAACCTCCTAAGGAAATAAAATGGGATGTAGAACTGCTTAGTGGTAGAGTTAAGAGTGAATGACTAATTCTAAATCAAAGAACCATATCTGTGCTCAAACTTCTTTGAGGCTATATTATCAAAGTTTCTCATCAAAATTTCACATAAAATGATTGGGCCAAGAGCAATCAAAGTCTAGATATATGCATAAAAAACATTATCGAATTTACAAAGAAAAGATAGGAAATAATTTATCCTATAAGTTGGGCAGCAGAATTTCCTTGGAACTATGAACATGTTAATATAGAGGAAAATTTTACATTGTAAAAGTTGATAAAGTTTAAAATAGTCATCTCCAAATAGAGCTCAATGAAAGCTTGAATTGCAAAGTTATATCTGTACATGCTGTCTGCTTTTTTTATTATTGTTCTCACGCTTCAAATAATTAAGTTCTCTCATTTAAACTTACAAATTCTTTGGCTTGTAGTACTTTGTGAGTAGATAGAAAACTGGAAAGCCAAGTACTCCCGCTGTCCATAATACGATCTTTTGTTTGTATTAAATCACGAAGACTGTTCCATTAATTCCAAAGTTGTAAAAATTTTAGTTGAATGCTTCATCATTAAACCAAGAGTTCTTTATCATCTTGTTAATCAAAGACTAAACCTAATTAAATTGAAATTGAGTTTTACATCATTTTAAAATCAGCTAAAATTAATTTATGATAAAATCCAGTTTTATCTTGTTTACTCATCTTGTTTGTCCTCAGGAATAATATCTAATTCTGAAATTGAGAAAGTAGAAAGACTATCTCTTAGGATCTGAGGGAAGTCGATTGACATCAAAGGCATGTAGTAAAGAATTTGAAGAGTATTTATCAGTTCAAACATTTCCCCAAGAGACCCAGACATAATAAATTCAGATATATTTTAACATTAGCATTTATGCCACAAAATTAAGACTCAAGGAAAATGAGAGCCCTGCTTTAGCTTGAGCTTTGGCTGAGTTCACCAGCCTTTAAGGTAAAAATTAGTGATTAAAAGTTTCTTACTATTATAAATCTGGACTTTAAATAAAATAAATATAATTGGATCATAGTATTCAATCTAATTGAGTTAGAGGGTGGCTTCGTTTCCATTTGCTATCAGGTAGTTATAAGATGCTGATGAAAATTGGACTCCAGTCTTTAAAATGTAAACTTAAAGTGACTACAAATTATTTTATCTCTATTTATCTTACATCACCCTCGTTAATAGATTCATAGAGCTAGAGTAAAAAATAAAAGTTGCACGACGAGACATCCAGTTGAGTTAAAGTTATTAGAAATAACGCCAGTCCATGACAATACTGACTCCGTGCCATCAGCTTTGATGATTGAAATTGACAAGTCATTTATTTATATTTTTGTCTTTGTAAGATAAAGTTTTAGATTCTGCAACCACTTTCTAGTCAAAGCATATCATAACTTGATTATCTGTCGTAATACGCTTGATATAAGGCTTTGGGGATTTAGTATAGATGCAAGGACCAGTGAGGTTGCATGCAAAGTTTTGTTCTACTTTGCATGAGCTGCTACAGCCATCGCCATTCACAATATTTCCATCGTCGCACTCCGTCCCTCCATAGTTTATGGAGTCTCCGCATATCTCTGTACACTTTCCTTTCACGTAGGGGAGTTTGAAGCCAGGAATGTTTTCACATTCAATGCACTTAGATTTATAGGTCTAATAACCGGTTGAGCAGCCGGTGCAATTTGAGCTAGAAAAGCCGGAGCAAGCTAAGCAGCTATCATCACAGGTCTAGCATAACAAGTTTCCATAATCAAAGAAAGAGGATGTGTCGCACACAGGTGCAGTGCATGAAACTGCAGAAGACTGGATGATATTTTTGTTGCAAGAGTAACATGTGTCGCTCAAATATAAAATACAACTCTCTGGGCCCCAACACTCCTTACAGTAAACAAAATAAGGATGGCAGGCATCGCATGTTTAGAGTTCTTCATCGTAAAATTTTCCCTCTCCACAGGACTGGATGCAATCAAAAGCAGGCTTTTGAATAAACAGACCGTCGGAGTCATCCCTACAGCCTAAGCAAACTTATAACAAATATTTAATAAGAACTTCTGGCGAGCTAATATCACATACACAGTCAATATTCTTGCAAGAATAGCATAAGTAGCAATCAAAAATGTTAAGGATATTATTTAATCTTTTCATTTCATTTTCTTAAAACTTGTGATAGATAATAAATATCGAATTTTCTATCTTTATATATCCTTAATTATTTAGCATTATAATTTTTTTAATTTAATAACATAAGTTGTTTAGTTAGTTTGGATCGTTAGTAGAGTCGATAAAAGGATAGGTACCATAGGGGCAAGTCTAGTAGCATTCATTATTCATCCTAAACATCGTTGCTTGACATTGGTCGCAATCATTCAACCAAGGCTGGTTGCAAGTCTTGCAGTACTTGTAGCAATCAAGATAAATTGGAAAATGTTTTTAAAGATAGTAAACTATATTCGTATAAATATTTCAGCTCTAGGTTATAATTGAATTTAGTCTATTGTTTCAGAACTAGTAAAAATGGGATTTTAAGTAGGAGGAGGAACGCATTCTGATGCAGTTGGACCAAAGCAACAAAAATATATTTTAATTTACTATCTTAAATCACTCTTTGGTGTTAAAACAAGAGTCAGAGCAACTATCATATTTTTCACAGTGCTTATCAACATAAATTAAAAGATCAACTAGTTGCAAGCTACTGTCCATGCAATAGAGAAAACTGGTGCTAAATTTTGCTATAGAACTATCAATATGATACTCACTCGCCCAAATAAAACTGTTTCCACTCGCAGCAGATATTATTCTCATTGTTAATAAAATAAGTTTATTCTTATTAAAATAAATTGACCATAATAGCTGCTACTAAATCACGTCTGTAGTTTTTGAATTAGTGGCGGAGTTAAATAGATAGTCTCCCCCGCTTTCATCCAACTTGTAATACCCAACCAAAATAATAAATAAACTTTTTTAAATTTACAATTTAAGGATTTATTGAGAGATTAATAAGAAGCTGATAGTTATTAATGAGAATTTTAATACAATTCTAAAGTCTATGACTTCATTTAATTTGTGGAAAGTTTGTTTGGGTAAAAAATTAAAATAAAAAATCCTTACAAGATGTTTTGCTTCTGTGTGGCTTATTGCTCATCATAGCCCACGCAATTTAATTTAAACTTACTTCTACATTTACAAGTAGATTAATAAACTGCATTCCTTATGCATTATTCCAGCTATCTTTTCAAAGAAATTGATTGAAAATCCCTACGCCTAGATCCGAGCCGATTTTTGTGCAAAAGGAACTTGTAAATTTAATTCCTCTTAATTAATAATGTTTAAATTTAGAGATCTCTATTCTTGGAATGTAATCCATAATATTCTATCCACTAGTCGGAAATCTAAGTGGTGTAGTATTGAATTTCCTATAATGCAATAAGTTCATACTAACTTTACTTTGAGATAGACAAGTGATCCAGTAGGAACTCCAAGAGGATTATTTGTAGCATTTTTTATAAGGAATCGACAGTATTTATTTCCAAAATCTGCAAAGTTTAGCTCATAATTTGCGTTTGTAAGTTAGATTAGGTCCATTTGATTTTTAATGGTGTTGAAGTAAACAATTGAAACTTCACTTTAACTTAAGAATTCACAAGCTTAAATTTATAATAAGCTGTTAATTTAATTAATTAAAGCTTTGATGGTGACTTGAATCCACTAATTCATTAGTATGTTGTTCACAGTGTTGTCTAAATAAAAGTTTTAATAGATTTATTAAAGTGAAAATTGTTGAAATATGTTTGCAAAGTCTTAACATTACTTTTTCCAGCTATTTGAATATAAGTTTGCACATCTACTAGAGATAAGTAGTCAAATAAAGAGTTAATCTAAAGCATCACTCTCTTTTCAAATTAAACAAAAGATTATTTCTACAACCACGCTCAATTAATCCATCAGCTGCATATTTGTCCAAAAGGATAATGAGAAACAAGTTGACCACGATTAAGGCACTGTGAACTCCAAACCATCTATTAATTAAAGAACTCTTTGCTCCCCTAGATATAGTTATTAGAACTGGTTAAACCTTACTCTAGCAATAGCCTTTACTTGAATATTTTGAATCTCCGCTGCAGAGTTTTGTATTTCTTACTGGATACTAAATTATATTGTAAATATCAGGGTCAAATATAGTATTAGTCCCGCTAATTAAATTAAAGAATTGATTCTCTGATTTGATTTCCCATAGGTTCGCTAAAAGGATAGAGAGCAGCTAGATTATCATACTGCAATCCAAACTTAGGCGCCATCATACTGTGAAGAGTTTACCTGCTCTATCCAATTGATCTGTAGCATTTAAAGATTTTAATATTCCTTAAATAGCCACTAAAAGTTTCAGAAGCTGTTGCTCCTCCAATATAGAAAAATATATTTACATTTAAGAACTAAATCAATTAATTTATCTCTGAGACAAGTGACTCTAGTTCATAATATGTCCCACTATTGAGAATAGGATATAAGGCATATTACTAGTTTGGAATAGATTTCTTCAACACCTAATTAATTAAATATAATTTTATGCATCTCTGAACTACCCCTCAGGAGGCTATAAAGTTTGGAACTAAATTTATTAAGAATAATTTGTAAGTAAAATTATGAGTATTTTAATATACGTTTCTATAAGTTATGATGAGCACGTTCCTTAGACATCCTCAGTGTAGCTTACTTATATTTTGAATCAGCAAGTTTATAGCTTAATTTTATCATTTGTTTTTTATGGGACAACTTAAACATAAAGTGCAGGAGCAAATTTATAATTCACTAGCTCTACTCTCTATCTAGCTCTCTGGTAAACTCCTTAAGCAACAAATGCAGTGTATATGAAAGAATTAAGATACACAAATATTTCTTATAAAGAAAGTACTTAAATTAAAAATATAATTTATTCATTTAAAATAAATATAAATTAAGACTCTGGGATTCATAGAGAACTGTATATGATTTAAATAGTAATTTAATTTATACTTCTTTACTTAAAAAAGTAAAATATTATAAACAAAAAAAATCAAAAATAATATTCTTTTGAGCAAATAAACAATTCATTTAAATATAATGAAATGAAATTAATTACATCAACAATAAAAAATCATAAAATATTAAGTTAAAAATGATTAAATTTTATAAGTTTTCTTTAAAATTCTAGAGTCTTTATTCTATTATGGATTCTTTAAAAAATTTTGAAACACTTTTATAATAAATTTTTAATTAAATATATGACATGCTATTGTTTTAAAGGCAGAACTTTGATGATTCCTATCCAGCTTGTCTCTTAACTTATTTAAAATAATTTATTGGAAGTTTGAGTACGACTGGAACTACCCTAATATTTTAAGAGACTCAGCTATAAATACAATAGGAACTCCTGCATTAGCAAATACTAACTCTATATGGAACGATATGCCTCTAGTGTCATGCGAGAGGAATTTCGTGTATGATTCTTCCACAGATTCATGCTCCTCAACCTTAAAAAGATAGTACTATACTAGATATTACAAATTATACTCTTGTTTATTATTACCCGCCAACCGGCCTCAGATAAATCGAAATCATTTAAAATTGGTAGGATTGAATTATTTATAAAAAGTTAAATATATATAAGGATGTGATAATAGATCTATGGATAAAAATGAGTGATAATTCTGGATATTATCTTACTGGAAATCATTATGGATGCAAATTTATAAATAAAATTGCTATTTTTATATTATTGATAATCAAATTAAAACCTAATGTATCATATACTACAATGCCATTTCTTAGCAGAAAATTTAAATCACAGGCATGGATTGAAGCTCGAATGTCAGGGAAATTAAAGGCAATTAGCATTTCATCTCTTTGTGTAAAAAAAGATAAAATCAAATTATAAAAATAGTATATTAGTTTTAGTCCTAAATATCCATAAAAAGATTAATCTTTAGTAGTATAATTATTTATGCCCCGCCGATGGATGTGAATTTAGTTTTTAAAATGGAAATCTCTAATGGAGAATTATTTTATCATTATATTTTAGTGAGATAGTTAGATACTTAAAGCTAAACTGTAATTATTCCAGGAGTAGATGCTTCTCAAT
>JAJKFJ010016324.1:0-10144 GCA_027382625.1 Tetmemena sp. SeJ-2015 | reverse complement strand
AGCACCTTGCAGATCTAGCAGATGAATCAGAGTAGGACTACAGAGACAAGTTAACAGAACAATTCATACTAGAGCATCTCCAAAGCAAAGAACTATCTCATTTTCAATATCCTAAATTGTTTTACCTCCTCAGCAAGTCAATGAAGAATATAAGCCAGACTTAATGAGTCAGGAATAGACTGACTATCAATCAATTGAGACACCTGCTATTCTTAATTTGCATCCAACAGATGACTTTTCAGAAATGGAAAACCCAGAAAGCAATCAGCAAACCAACACCTAAGATGAGAATTAAGTAAATACCTATGGGAGTTCATCTAATAACCGCGTCAGCGAGTTTAACTTAGAAGCAAATTTTTTAAAAACACGAAATAGAGTGATAGTAGTTCTTTCTTATTTAAACTTCTAGATTTTAGATGAAAGCTAAAATGAAACTAGCACTAAGAAGCATTAAATATAAAATCTGATCGTTGAGGAAATGCAGCCTCTCTACTATTTTTAATTTCATCTTTGTTCTTTTCAAAGAAATATTTCAATGTAAAACCAAAGCTGCTTGAATCAATGTCTTTCGAAGACTCTAACAACTTTAACTAATTCCTGTAAGGATCTCACTACGCAGCTGGGCAACCCTCCTCAGGAAGCAACTTAAATAATCCTAAGAGCTCTGGGTTGAAAGAGGCAGCTACCCCATTCTTCTTAGGCTCTCCAGTTAACAACACAAACAACTAATTTCCATTTAACATTTCTCATAACAAATGATAACAGATATTTTCTAATTAGACAGTCTGAGGCTACAAAGTTTCAATATGGTTGATTATAAATGGATATAAAAGTTAAGGCAGCTCTGATAGCCACATAGCTTCCTTTGGTGGAGTCCATTATGGGAAGGAGTCTCAAACAACTCTGCGCGTTAGAATAAGGCAGCCAAAAGAGACAGTCATGAACTTTGAAAACCTCTAATATGAAAGCTATTGTCAATATTTAAACTTATGCCAATTTATTGTAGCTTTGGAGGGAGCTAAAGAAGCCAACATGACAGTCCAAATTTTTGAATATCCTCCTCTCATTGATACCTAAACTATGAAGCCTCAGCAGTGCTAATTTTCCATGATTGAAAGCAAAAGCCGAGGGTGTTTATTTTGTTTTATGCATCGAGAATAATATGCTAATCATTTGATATAATCGTAGTCCATGCAAACTGTGAGTTATAAATGGAACTTATATTATAGCATTCGTTTAATAATTTATGGATTAATTGCATTGAAATTATAATAGAGCTTAACTTAATGATGGGTTTATGGAAGTGCTTCTGAACTAAAGATTATTGAAATTTAAATAAAGACGCTCGAGTTCCGTTCTCTCTGCTCCAAATGATGGAATAGAGTACAAACCCTTGCATAATTGTTTAGGTTCAAGCCATATATGTAATAAAATTCAAACATATACTCTTATAATGTAACTGAGTAGATTCTGCGAACGATTTATTACAGATTCTATCTTGCGATAGTCCATGTCCTTTCTCTCATTAAATATAGTTCAACATATGATATGGATATGGATTAGTGGATGGCTTGTTGCTTGAGTTCTGAGAATTGCTTGTCTACATTTTGGCCGAACTCTTGGATGGGGTGTGCCTCCACGTGCTTGGCACTTTGGCTGCGCTTTATCTGACTGGCAGTGTCGCTTCCATGCTCCACCTCCATCTCAGTGTAGCGAGAGACGTCGATGTATGATCTCACATCCTTCTCCTGCTCTGCTCTCACTTGCAGTCTCAAGTAAACCCTTCTATCTTCCATTAAAAAAATACGTGTTCTCTTAAGACTGGAAATGAATACTTTTTGTTTACATGTCGAAAGCTTTGTAGGTTTTTGATTGGCAGTTGGAGATGCAGGTCTTCTCAGATTCGCTCTCAGCAACTGAGAATTCGTGGGTGTTGACGCAGTACTTGTGGCACTCAGTGAAAAGTAGCTGGGGAAGAGCGTAGCTCATTAAGGACTACTTTTGATGCAAGGGGTTGCCTGCCCAGTTTGACATTTTATTGATTATTTATAATAAACCAATCTCAAACACACTCTTAACCTGAAAAAAATTAATGGGTTGGGTTTATTAAGAGTGATAGCCTCAATAATAGTTAAAACTTATTATGATCTCAATTTTATTAACAACACCTTCATTAATCTTAAAAGATAAGCTAATACAGTCGCACTCACATTTTCATATCAGATTAAAGCTCCTTCAAATGGCCACATATACAGTCTTGCGAGAGAAGGTGTCAATTGCTTTATCAAGCTTGTTAATCTTCTCCTCCATTTCTTTGATACGTTTCTGTAAAGCCATGCTTTGATTGGCTACTGGCATTCTCTCCAGAGCGTTTATAAGTTCTTTCTTAGTAGACTGTAAATCCTCTAAAGTGCGAAGTCTCTCATCCTCTGGCATGAGTCTCGTGCCAGCTGGCATCTTTGCTTCTTCTTCCTGCCTTCTTCTGTACTCTGCCTCACTCTCCTTCTGCTTTTAGTATTTCTCAATGTATTTGGGCACCTTTCCAAAGTCCTTGTGATGGGGATCTTGTTACTGATTTACTCCTTGTTAAGATTGCTTGCGATTAACTGCAGCTCCCTTGTTCGGATTCAAGGCTTCCGCTTTATTGTCCTTCACATAATTACGAGGCTGCTTAGAGCTCTCTTATTAATTGAGGGAGGTTAAATTTGCAGCAGTAAGTGTCTACGGTCTCTTCTGTTCCTCTTCTTAGGCTTCATAGTTTCTCATAAAAATTTGATTCTATTCAAATTGAAATACTCACATAGCATATCAAATAGTAAATAAGCAATTCGATTTATTCTATGGCTGGATCTTGCTCTCTCAGTAACTTGCTTTGCCTTGGGAGGTTTGGCAGCTATCTTCTGACCCCCTACTCCTAGATCATTAGCTTCAGGCTTATTATCAGTCAATCTTTAAGTTCTGTTGTTATTAGCTTTAGGGGGTAAACCTGTTGGTCGACTCATTGCAGCTCCCTCTGCTCCTATAATTAAGAAACTAATATAAGTTATCTCCTCTTGGGGGTTTGACAGGTGCTGCAAATAAAGGAACCTTGGTGTCTTCGATAGACACTAACTTAGTGTCCTCATAGATTACTACTCTTGAAATCTGAAACTCCTCAGACATAGCAGCTTGAAGCAAAGCAGTCTTGTTAGCCATTCTTATTCAATAATTAAATGACTACAATAGGATGAATTTTTTATCTTTGCTTTGCATCAGGCTGATTTTTATTCTGAGGTTGCGCTCTCGCATTCGGAATTTGATAATCGTACTAGTCGTGCTGCATAGATCCATTAATCTTATTCTAGCTGCTATGCCTCTGTGGTTTGCTGCCGCTCATATTGTTTGGGAGTTGGTTTAATACCGCCTTAAAGAAATAGTGAATAAATTTTATTCAACCCTTCGAGTAAGGACCATCCATTTGAACTGGAGATTAAACATTGGAACTAAAGGGATTAAGCTTGAATATAGTTAGTCTTACAAGTTTTGGTTTTCCTTCTAGCCGTTGTTGCTGCGAGTGCTTTCCTATTCAAATACATTAAGCACAATTTAAAGAGTAATCCTCTTATTAAAAGGGCCTTTACTTACTGGAACACCATTTCTGACCTTGGCTTCAACACTTTGGAATCTCTTCATTTTCCACTCTTGCTCTAAATATTGTTTTATTTCGAATTTCGTTTACTGGGGTGGGCATTTGCCTTTTCCTCTTCTTATTTTTGCTTTGACTCTTGCTCCTTTAGTTTCATCTTATCTTTATTCTCCTTGTGGAAGTCTTTCGTATAACTATACACCACCAAAGTTAATAACAAACAACAATCAATAAAATGAAAATATGCAACATAAATAAAGTAAATAGTATATATTAAAGTATCCTTGTCTTACGATTTCTTAATATCTGGGAAGAGTTGAGAACTCATCTGGCTATTTTCATGTTGCTGCCTTGTTTTATGAATCATTTTTAAAATATTTAAATCTATTTTCCCTTTAAATTAGTGATAACAAAATGAAGAAATCGAATAAAATCCAAGGGAGTAATTTATTAAATGCTTAAAAAATAACTATACAAGTCTAAGAAATAATTGCAGAGAGCATCGACCGTTTTGAGTCGAAACTACATCCATTATTATATTAAGTCGTAGTATTTGTGAGTTAGACTATTGCTCAGAATTTGTATCCTTTTATAATGAGTAGAGCCATTCCAATATTTTATAGTGTTGGTCAGTATTAAATGATGTTGACTGACTTGGAGTCATCGTTCACTCCCAAGCCCTCTCTCATATTTCTTCTCTTTTTGGATTACAGATGTCTCTCAACGTCTCTACTTTGGTTTTTCTAAGAGAAGCTGGGGTCTGAAGTCATGCCAAACTAAACAAAAAAATTATTTTCCAGTTCATTTCATGTTAGGGACAGAGATAACATAAAATTTCATAAGTATAAACTGCCAATTATTATAATGAAGGTTACTTGCATTGCAACTTACTTATTTTTCAACTTCAAAGCGATCAGCTGTAATGTACTAGTCAGAAACACAATTTCCCATTTTCCAGTAGGCAGTTAGTTAGTTAATCTATATTTTATAATTCAAACACTTATAACTCAATTTATTCTCTCTATTAATTAAGAAATTAAGATCATATTAATTAATTTACTTCTGCAGTAGATTCTATAAAAAATAGTTTAATCAATTAGTGGCCTAAGAACGCTCTTCAATCAGGAGGATCTTTTCTGGAGACTTAAGTCTAGCAGTTCTTTCCTGACTCTCCTGAATTTATTTCATCAGCTCATCGCTATCTTGCTCTCCAATTTGATTTACTATCAACTTGGATGTAAGTATTGATAAATATTGATACTCTAGGTAGTATTTCTCTCTGAACTCAGTTTGGAGTTCATTATAGTCTCTCTTCAAATGCTCTAAATAGTCCATGCCATTCATTATGAAAGGTCTCTTGAATATCTTGTGATCCTCTTGAAGGTTACTAATCTCTCCAACTATCTTCTGAGTCAGTCTTTGGAGTTCCCTCTCAATTTCCATAGTATTTGTTGCTGCAGGTTGATCTTAAAGTTGAAGTGAAGTTAATTTGATCTCCTGCAAGTCTTCTTTGAGTTAAATTAAAAATTCAAATTGAATTTGAAGTTTCTCTCTTGAGATAGAGAGTCTGATGATCCTGATCATACTCTGCCTTGCATCATACATTCGCTTCGCTCTCACCAGAACCTTAATGCAATTGAAATAGATTATCATGTTTAGTTTAAAGATGTTTAATTAGATAATTCTCTACAGTGATGCTTGATTCTTAAGTGCCGTAGAGAGCCTCTATCTTCTTCCACTAAGCCTGCAGCATTAGTAATGTCATCAAGGCTCCTAGTGTCTTCAGAGCTAAGAAATATATGTCGTACAGATGCTCTTCTTCTTAATATTATCAATATACAATAATGATATAAAACTCATTGCTCCTCATCAATTTGATCTTTCCTGTGTAATTTCTTTTTTAGAATGTTGCCATGGTACTCACACTCTATCTACGAATAGATCTTCTTAGATTTCTTATAGTGGTAGAAGAGAGTGCGCTTCTCCTATTCATCTTCCTCATCTATCTGCTTTTCAATTATCGAATTCAAGAGTTCCTCCTCTGTCATATTCTCGGTGTCAAGTGCTAGGATTCAAAGAAATGAAATTAAAGCTAATTATGTAAGATTGACTTGTAGAGTTCTGACTCCTTCCAGTCAGTAATAATTGGCTGGTGATCTTGTATATTCGATGACTTTTTTGAGTTCACGCTTGCTTCCACCAAAGACTGCTGAAGCCTTTTCATATTGCTTAAATCCACACTAGCTTTCAACTTTACAAAGATTGATAAGACTAAATAGATATTTGTAAGTTTCAACTCTTTTCTTCTTTAGTCTTCTTCTATATGCTTTTCATCTCTAGCAGCTTTAGTAGCGTTTGAAGTCATGAGATGTCTTAAGCCGTCATATGATCGATTCCGCATGTTGTTTATGTCTTCCAGCGACATAGCTCTACTCCCAACCATGTATTTCCCGTTTGGCAACTGCTTTGCAAATTTGCCGCTCTCTCCTAACTTGTTATAACCAAACCTGCTTACGCTTTAAATTAGTTTTGATATTTAATTTGACTTGGAGCAAATGAGGTGCGACTGCCCTGAGAGCTAGGTCTTTGATCAACCGATCTGAAATGAATTAAAGTATTTAAAGTGATGATATAATAAATGTCTGTCAATATCTCTTCCTCTTAAGGAATCTTCTCGATGCGACCTCCTCTCTAACTTGGAGTGAGGCTAGTCCTTTTGATAGTTGCTCAGGCTGCTAATTTAAATAATCTTGTTCCTAGACTTTTAATGACCTCAAATAAAAGCTATGATTCATTCACTTAAACAATATATTTGTTGACCTACTTAAAGTCTTGCAGAGTCATTAAGAATTTAGGTTTTCGACCTCTGAGAAGAACAGCATTCTAGATGGCGGTTGTAAGGTCTAGAATGATCTCTTTAGGGAGATTCACTTTTCCTCTCGTCTAAATCTATCTTTCTAATTTCTAAGCTTCCTCTCTCAACAGATGAATCGTCAAACCTCTCTAAATTTGAGGTTTCAATCGCTCTTACCTAAAGATCTTAATCATGAATGGTTGCTTTAAATTCAACTTCTTGTCTTTCCTCTTTCTAAAGAGGGGCCTAGACTTCGCTTTCAACTTTAAAAATAACAGAAGATAATTTTTCACAACTTGCTTGAATGATTCTTTATAAATTTGTGGGAGAGCACTCCTCTTAATAAACTTCTTATGAGTCTATAGCTAACTTGTCTACGACTTGTCTTTAATTCTTCTCGGCCCATAAGATTGCTCCTCACCTTCTATCCTTATTCTAGGCTATGCTAAGAGCGAAATTTTGTTCATGTCTACGAATTTTTGGAATTTCCTTTCACCTTGCCCTTTTGCAGATTCTCTAAGATTATTGCTCTCCTCTAATTAAGGTTTGACTGCTAATCCTCCCATCGTTTGATAAAACTTTTGATTTGGTACAGCGATGTTTGAATTATAAGTGCTGTTTTAGAACTAGGACTCGCCTTTGAGAGCAGGACCTTGCTCTACGTAGTCCTTTGCTTTGAACTTGCCATTTATAATAATCGGTCTAGTTTTGAGATTAGTCAAGGGTCTGATGTTATCTCGTCTTGAAGAGAGTGCGATACTATGGTCATGATAAATTTTAAAAGCATGATTATCTTCTTAACCTCCGAAACATCCAGGGCACTTCTTTCTTGGCGAAGTTCTTTGTAAACTCTTTATCTTATCGTCCCAGTTTATAGTCGTTGATTGACCGTTAACATAATACGAATCATTATTTAAAGTGTTTCTGCTTTGCATTGGCTCAAGTCTGGAATTGAAGCCTCCTGCCCCGTACTTAGTGGAGTAAACAGTGCTGCTAAATTAATTCTGTGAGGAGGCTTCATTCAAATTCTGCCTGAGTGATCCCATATGATGGAGTCTTTGTCCACTGAACTCCTTAGACAAGTACTCTGTCTTGATTGTGAAAGCTTGAGGTAACTTATTTGGCCGATCAGCTGTTTAAGTTCTCTTCTAGGTATTTAGATACTCAGTTAAGAAACTTTGGCTCTAAGGCAAAGTTGGACCTGTTGTATCTTAGTGTGTCCCTCTTTGATTTCCCTAAATTGGTATCACTCTTCTTTTACTAATTTCTAAAATGCTTTTGGGTCGGTCGTTGCTCTTGTACTCTTTGAATAAAATCAACTCCCCTTAAGAAAAATAAGATTCTCATATTTAAATGAATTTTAATCGATCTCTTAAGCTTGATTTCTTCCTCTTCTGTTTTAAGTTTACTAAAGGTTGCGCTTGTTGAAAAAGGACTAGTTCTAAGTTTAGCTGAACACCTATTACTGTTGCTCTTTCTAATCATTATAAACAGTTTAAGAGGTTGAGTCTCCAGTATTCATGAAGGACTCATTATAAAGGTGATTACATGAATGATAAATGCGAGATCATCTGCAGTTTGAAGTTGATCTAGCTTTTAATTTACTCTATCAAGCATTTAGTTTAGGTGACTAGGGTTGCTGAGTATTTACTAGATTTGTATGGTGTCATTATATGCCCCTGAGGGATCAGTAGAGGCATTTCTTATTTGATAAGCATCTTAAGAACTCTCACTTTTCATAGTCTGAGTGAAAGTTTTATTTATTCTATTTTTTCCTTTCCTTATACTCTGTTTGGATTGTATAAAATAAAATAAAAGTAATCTTAAATGTGCCTTTTTCCGATGTCTCTTCTGCTGTTAAAATTTATATAAATTTATATGTTCTTGATTATCGAGACCAAGTTAAACAAAGACATAATACAAAGTTCTTTATAGTTCTAGTCTTCATCAACCACGAATTCTCTCACCTCATCAAACACTAAAATGATTTAAAAGTCTAATCAAGTAGTTGATTCTAGTGATCATTCAAAAACAAATATAATAAAAATTATTTCCATCATTCTAGTCAAACTACTTTACTTCGCTTCTATCTATGACCTTAGATTGCTTCGTTGAAGATTAAGCCATTATGGCTTCATTCAATAAATTTAGAGCATAATTAACTATATTAAGATGAATTTTTAATTGTTTGCCAGTTCTTGGCTAGAAGAAGCTCCTAATAGCACTGGAGATTCTGGTTCCTTTTCAACATTTTCAGTCTAGTTTATTTTCCTCTTTTTCGACTTATTTTTATTTTTCTTCTTGTGCTTTTTCTTGCCTTACTCCATGAAATATCCACTCTATAATTTATTTAGATTTATGAATAGTGACTGATAAAGTTTCTCAAGGAATTCCTACGACTGATTTTTAGCGATTTCTAAGTTTCTCTTATTACTGTGAGAGCGCCTGCTTAAGATTTAGTTTACTTCTTTGTAGTGGTCAAGAGTCTCTGTAATCAACTGCTTTTTAAATTACTTGAGTTACTTAGTTTCCTGCTGGGCCTGAAAATCTTCTTGATTTTTATTTTATCTATTCTGTGACGTCTCAGCTTAATACAAATATGAATACACACATTTATTTTTACTTAGTTCTTCATTTTTTTGAGATACTTCCTATACATCCATTAGTTGCTTCCATAAGTAGCTTTCTAGCCATTTTCATTAGGTTGCCCAAGTTGTTACCTATTATCTTCAAACTATTCTAAGTATTCAGGTAAGCTAACCTAGTTTTAGTCTGACTGCAACATGCTGCCATCTGTAGTTAACTAGGTAGGTGGTTGATATTTATTCACCAAGTTGCCTGTTAGGTTTAGATCTTTGAGAACATTTAAGGGGATCTTATCTATGTCAGCAGCTGTGAAAGTTTAATTTTAAGCCTGGAAGGAGGTAGGCTGGCCGAAACTCCCAAACTGATAGTTCTTCATTATGATATTTATGTTATTGTTAGCTACAATCTGACTAGGTAGACTTGCCTTCTAATTATAGCTAAAAAGAATAAAACATTGAGTTAGAAAATTAGTTTTGTCATTAGTAGAAGACCGTTTCTAGTGCTAACTATTTATATTTTATGTTTTTGCGGCCTTTTTTATGTTGCTTTCTAGATTTTAATTTCTGCTTGGGTTTATAATCGCATCTGAGTCTTTTTCATAGCCTGATAGCTAACTTGAGGAGGGATCTATCATTTCTTTACTACTTTTCTTTTCTTGATTAACTGTAATTGGCTGTTTGAATGAATCACAGATCTGTTTTCTTAACCCTCTTTTATTAATTATGGATCCTTTTTTATTTTTTCCACCCCATTAACTACCTGGTCAAGATTCAAAATTTGTAAGGAAATAAATAATAATTGAACAGCAAATGCATGTTGTTTTGAGGCTGATATTAGTGTTATAATCGGACCAAATATTATTAAAGTGCTGATGATGCAATCCAAATATAAATAAAATTTATAAAAACTATCCCTTTACTTCCTACGTTTATATTACAAATAGGTAAATTGATTAAGTTTGTGGATTTTGGAACTGCTAGTATTCGATATTAAAATTGTATGCTTTATTTACACTCTTCTTTAGACTTAACTAGAAATGTTATCTTTGATACTCATACTATTTCACTTTTACTATTGGG
>JAJKFJ010016321.1:0-10144 GCA_027382625.1 Tetmemena sp. SeJ-2015 | reverse complement strand
GTTGTTGGTGCTCGATGATTAACCCTGGCTTATTTTATCTCGATCCATTAGTTACTTTCTTTGTTACATCATTCAAATTATTTATTTACTTTTTTATTTCCAATAACTTTTGTAAATACTTATTTGAATTTAATGAAGCTAACCTCTTGATTCTTGAAATTAATTAAGCTATAATTTATCTTCCTCAATTACTGTCATCATCAGAAGACTCTGAGGATACTGATGAGTACTCTTCCTCACTGTTACTTTCACTGCTGCTCCTCTTACTCTTTTTCTTTCTCTTGTCTTTGCTTTTATCTTTCTTGTGTTTCTTGTGCTTCTTATCTTTCTTAGACTTCTTAATCTCTTTAGACTCAATCAGACCTAGTTTCTCCTTAATAAGTCTTTCCTTCTCCTTCCCCTGCTTCTTCTTTTCCCTCTTCTTTTCCTTCTTTCGCTCCTTCTTCTTCTCTATTGCTTTTCTCAATTTATCCAGCAGCTGCTCATTTATAATATATGAAGAAGAATAGTTAAATGACTTTGATTTAGGTGCACCTCCTTTTCTATCTCTCTCATATTGTCGCCAGTCAACTCTTATTAAAGCAGTTTAGGATCTACTAAAGTTACTTCCCTCCCATCCTTGTCCTTCATCACATTTCTACACTAAGCTGTCAGGTGCCCAAGCAATCCACACTTCCTGCACCCAGTCAGTCCTGCTGCTGCCACTCCTCTATCCTCATCTCTCACTCTATTCTCTACTTGCATAGAATCATTACAAAACATATTGACACTCATAATTATAATAATTTAATCACCTTGAGACTTAGCCATTTCATAGATGTTCTTTACTTCTCTTGCTACTATCTTTTGAATCTGCTCTTTACGCTACTAGTCTTCTGAAGTGCCGCTACCTCCACCCGCTTTGATGGCTTCCTTCCAAATGGCATGTGTTACCAAAGCACCATTGGTGGACATGAAGTTAGAGTCTCCCCCTTCAAAAGCCTTTACCTTTTTCTCCATTTTTAAATTTGTAATTAATTACAATGTTTAACTTTATTAATTCTAACAAAAGACAAGCACAATTTCCACTCTCCTGATTGGCCTTGTAAATTATAAATTGGGTTGAGTTTTTATTTTTGCAGCAGCTCATTTAATTTATAATCAAGAAATGGAGTCATTAGCAAACTACACAAATAATTATAGAAAGAATAAATTGCTTTAAAGTTTTGCTAATGAAAATGAGCCTAATTCTATTCACTTTCAAGGCTAAATATCAAAGGATTTTTAGTTTTCTGGATAATCTGATCAAGATAAAGATAAAACTAATTTTTAAAGGATGATGTTAGAAATTCAAGACCACCTACTATATAGATAGTGTATATAGAATATACTATTCTATTTTTGATAACCTACGTGAGTAACCGTAGCTAAGTGAGATGAACAGTTAACTGAGGGATAAATATCTATTTATTGAGAATATTCTGGCAAAAAGTAACTAAGTCTCATAAAATTAAAATTTGACTTTGGAACATCTTTATGACTAACTATAATAGTATGAACAAAATATAAACAGCCATTAAGGGGGCTTAGTGCTCTATAGGAAGCCCAAATTTTAAATTGATCCAGTCAAGTTGCAGATTATAAAGCGCTTCTTCAACTTGAAAGGAGATGTGGAGACTATTGTGGAAGACTTCTTAGAAACGCTTAGTCAGTAATAATCCCCAGACTTTATAAATCCATTTTATAATTTAGATTTATAATTATGCATCTATTAAATTGTTTTATCTTAGATGAAACTTAATTTAAAGAATCTGATCAGTCCCTCCCCTTGGAATTACTTATAGCCTAAGTATGATATCTTAACTATGACTACCATAAATATTGAGATGGAGCCTAAAGTAATAGAAATAGTGGAGCCTCTGAAATAATTTATTCCTTAGAGGCCTCTCCTTAGAACAATAGGGCAAGTGGAACCTGACACTTATTTCTCAGATTTAAGCACTGACGATTTATGGCCTAGAACTTTCTCCAAGCCCTCAAATTAATAAAAATGCTTTTAAGTTTGTGGATTTTTTAATTTGCTCGCGTACTCTTTTGCTTTCACAGTGAATTTATTTATTTGTGATCATCCCATACAATAAAATAATTTTTATTTTAATTAAAAATACTTGGGGAAACTAGATTACAGTAGCATAATGTCTCTAAACAAAAGGATAAGATACTCTTTCACTCCCACTCTCATTCAATCCTTTTGCAGGAACTATTCTATAAATTAATTAATGCTATGGATATACCAATATTATTAAAAACAATAACATATTTATAAAAAACATAGTGAAATAATAATTAGAATAAGAGAATCCTGAAAGGACATAATAAATGAGAAAAGTAGGAGCCTACTTGCATTTAAAGTTAAACTATAGCAAAAAAGTATTAAAAAAAGCAAATAAATTTTCAATGTCAAACCTCTCTACTTTTTCAACATCAAATTTTATTTGACTATAATATAAACAAAAATTACTTTAGTTTACTTATTTCACTTAAATATAATATGTCCACAGAGTTTTATATTATTTTTATCAATAGACACCCTCTTAGGTGAAATATAATTATTTAAGAGAATATATATATATCTATTTGAATGAAATATCATAATGATAAAAATGAGAAAGCTTTGGAAAGCCTTTCAAGAACTCACTTCTTCAATTAATAAAATATAAATTGTTGCAATTAATTTGTTCAAGAATATGGAAATAGAAATGACAAAAGACTCTCTCAAATAGTATTGGGAGGACATGATCTTCAGACTTTAATATCAAGGTTAGCATTTAAAGCATTTCAAAATGTCCTTTGCCAAAGGCACAGTTCCAAATATTAAGCTCAGGGAGAGATTAAATATTTCACTTATTCATTTTAAAAAATTATAACTATGATTGCATGAGACTTTTGAAAATGTAAGAAACCTGGAGTCTTTCGCCCTACACAAGTTTCCTTAAGATTCTAAAACAATACACATAATTTCCTAGATTGCACTTTTTTGCTATGCTTTATCATCTCAGAATTGCAAATAATAAAGATATATGATTAACTGTGTATGAATTGTTGAGTACATTTCCTCAGCATTTCCTGAGTGTGTAGAAGTTAATCTGCCACTTTGAGAATTTGAAAAAGACTACAGCAGAAATTTTACCAGTGGCTTTTAGAAATATCACATACCTAGAAATAAATATTTCACAATTGGGTTTTACAATTCTATTTTAGATAAATTGGTAAGCGTAATTTGGGACTGTACAGACACTTGATGACTGCAGATGTGAAAGTGAGAGTGCTTAAGGCGATCTATCCCGTATATTAGTTAGTGGATCAAATGTACAACTACATCAAATTTGCTGGAGTGGACTTCTTACAAGAACTTGAGATTAAGAGGACGGGCATTCCAGATTCAGTGGATGTCTCTACTGTAAGGAGAGATGACATATTCCTTCCTAGACTCAAGAAACTAAGAATCATTTAAAAACTTACTTCCTTATTAGTTTTCTAAAATTATGAAAGAATTGAAGGTATGACTGATTAAGAGGCTCTAGATATCATGAACGAAAAAAGTTAATTCTACTTGAGGCAATTCTACTTCACGAGTCCTCTCAAAAGAACATCCCTTTACTACGACAATATACTGAGGTAGCTTTAATCCAGTGGACTTGAAGATTTCCTCCATGAATTTAATAATCCAGATGACTTTTTAACAAAGAATGTGTATTCAATAAATTATTACATTAAATGTTAACTCCCTCAAACAGCTGCTGAAGACTTAAAAATCTAATCTCAAAATACTTTAGCAATAATTCTTTTAATCTTTTTTAGCTAATTTAACTTTAGCTGTCGTTCAAAACTCCAGCTATTGCAAATCAAGACTTAATGGCGCATATAGTAAATGTTTTGAAGGCTTTTGATAGAGAGTCTAATTTAATATTTAATTTAAGTCCGTTATAGAGACCCTTGTGATTCATTAGAGAGACTTGCTGGTCTAAACCTATTTTGGCATGAACTAACTCTTCTCTAATTTCCACAAAGAGCTGAAGAAAATACTCAAGAGAAATACTTTCAGAATATTTTTTAATTAGAAAGTGTATCTTAGTTTATTACAAGTAGAATAGTTTTCATTACCTCCTTGGTAGAATACGAGAATTATCGCTAAAGGCACTGTCATGGAACTAATCAGGGCTCGCATTTCGTAACTCATATGAAAGAAGTATGCCCTGGCTTAAGAATAGAGATAGGCAAAAGCCCCACCGATGATTTAAAGAACAACGAGTTTTATTTCCAAACAGATTATTTAACTTGAAGTCGGATGAAATTATTAGCAATCAGATTATAGAAGGAAACTAAGATATTATAAATTCCTCGCTGATGATGTTTGGAGGACTTAAATTACTTATATTATACTAGCATATTTATATAATTTATGTAAGAAATCTACAATTATTTTCAAAAGATTATTATTTTTTAAACTATTGAGAAAGATTACTTATAATCCTGCTATTTGCTTATAATTAAAAAAAATATTTTATTTTATAGTTATAAATTGATAAAGAACTCAGATTAAATTAATTTACTACAGGGAGTAAATCTCAATTAAAGAATTTGTCGAGAATTATAATAACTTTTTATTAAAGATTGATCTTTCAAAATGGAACAGATGGGACAAAATATGCTTATGAATATGGTTATAAGGCCTCCCAGGGCTGAATACCCAGATGATTCTCACCTCAACAATTCTATATTTATAAATTATATTTATTGTTTACTTGTAATACAGAGATGACTTTGAAAAATGGATAAAAGGTTGTGAGAAAGATCTTTAAAATAAATAACGCAAAAGGAGAGTAGCTGTCTTGTTAGTTCTTTGAGCCTGTTTCTGATCAAAGACCATCTGAGAAAATGCCAGTGGTAGTTTACATGCATGGGAATCAAAACCCCATAATATGATAAGAAAGTGAAAATAAGTTGTGGATAATTAATTTCTTTATTAATACTTATAATCATGCGAGTCAAACGCGAAATTACTCAAAAATAACTACACATCCTATCTCAGTTTCATTTTGACTCTAAGGTATGGATGTAGTCACCCTTATCAGTAGTAATAGCCAGTTCTCAACATCAACTCCATCGCAAAAATGTTGAGAGTGCCACACTATACTCTCGCATTAAATTAAGGAGTTGAAACTGTTCCTCAGCTCCCTTCTTAGTTTCAGCACACCAATTATAGTCAAACATTGAATTTAAATATCAAACGTCATTTAATTTTAAAGTAAAATTTAGGGAATGTGAATAATAATCAATTTCAAATCTTACGTCTTTTAATCAATTTGAATTATATTAAGCATTCCTATTAAATAAATATAATTGCTGGACTGATCTCTAAAGTTCCTAGCTTAATAAATCGACATTTGAATTATTCTGCACTTGGAAGCAAAGTCTAGGCAAGCAAAAAAAGTGTCAGTTTTCTTAATCAATTCTGTGACAGCAATATTTATTCTCAAAGTTTTCTCCGCAAAGCACAATTCAGTATGGTGATGCAAACATCTATCGTTAAAATGGCATAAAGTATTAAGTTTTTATTCCAGTGAAGCGCGTTATATAATTAAACAAGCAAAGGATATTTATCTATACTAATAATATTATGACTAAAATTTCAAAAATTATTATTTTCTAAAAGATTATATATTAATTTAAATAAAATTGAAAAATTTTATGATAAAGCAATTATTTTTTTTGGGGCAAAATCAATAATTATTTTCGCCTTATTTATAAAATATGATTTATTGAAGTACAGAACTGTTTTTTGTCATACATTCTCAAAGTCAGAAAATTTTGCCCTAAATTGATCGTAATTTTTTTATTATAGTGTAATATACTGATACAAAACTGATTAATCACTTTTCAATTTCATTAATATTTTATATAATTTAAATTTAACTTATATTTTATTCTTAATTATTGTTCATTCCATACTTGCGAAATTACTGGATTTTAAATAAAAATAATTTAATTATTCATTCCATCATAATTTTTAATAAATAGATTTAAATTATTTATTTATATTTTAAAGAGCATTTCCAATTTTAAACTCTAATTGATCAATATAAGTATGGTACTCCTAAAGTACTATCGTTAATTAATTTTTTTGAAATATCAATAATGTTGTATAATAAAGTATTTAATAAAAATTAATAAGTTACACATAAATTAGCAAGCATTGATCATATTTCGCTGCTTTAACCAATAATTTTAATTGCAGTTAATTAAATTTTTATTTTAATTTAAAATTCTCCTCAGTCAAAAACAAAGATAAATAATGCAGATATTAAAAGAAATTAAATATTGGCAGGACAATTTTAGTTCTTTTCTAAACAAAATTTTGCCCAACACTTTTTATAATTTGTTGTTAATTTATTAATATATCGTAATTAAAATATTTGTTGGAATTAAATTTAAAATATTTTAGAGTCCAAAACTATTTGCTTAAAAGTATATATTCAAATTTGTATGAAGAAAAGAAGATAAGTATATTTAATTTGAAAGATGATTTTCTACTTTAAAATGCTAAATGCTATTAAATAAATATCGGTAGGACTCGTGGACAAGATAGGGGACAATTTAATTTTAATAAATTATTGACTTAGATTTCTCTTTTAATTTTAGATAACTGCCGCTATTGAAAAATGTTAAGCGAGGATAGAAACTCATAAAGTGAGAAATTTATAAATTAAGATAATATTGCGAATTTAAATTAATTTTTATTTGGTTACCCTTTTACAAGGTTAGGTAGTATGCACTAACATAATTTATTTTATTGGTGTAAGTACCTTTAAAGATAATTATTTATATTAATTTATTTTGACAAATTAATAAATGAAAAAATTCTCTCTCAAATTTTTATAGATCTGAGCATTATTATTTAAAGAGCCTCCTAGTAAATGCTAATATTTTAATCAATATGTTTTATTAAAATATGTTTATTTTCTTCCTTAAGGTATAGATTTTCAGTGATTGGACGTTTCTGTGATTTAAATAAATTAAATATTTTGTTGGTCTTCTTTAATTAATTTAATGGTAATTTTTTTAATTTATATCTTAATATATTATCTTAATTAATGTTATTGTATTTTTTAGCGAAGCCAATTTTTTAATTAAATTTATTTAATTCTCCTAAAACATAATATATTAACTTAAAATAAATCAATTAAATAAACACAGCTTAAATATTATAAAACCTAGCAAATTAACTGCGATAAAGCTAGAGCCAACATAATATAGCAATATGAAATTATTTGAATAAATATACAAATAATTTCTAAAATTTTTATAAAAATGTGGCGGGATATTCTATATTTCGCATATATTTAAGAGAGAATTTTACATTTTCAAAATTATTTAAATCTAATTAACATTTTTTCTTCTGAAAACCATGCATTCAAGAAAATAATAAAATTGCAATTTTAAAAGTGCATGTGTTTAAAAGTAGACTAAAATTTCAAAGCCTTAAATGAAGGGGGTGATGCTGACTGATTAATAAAGAAGGTTAGACAATCTTCTACATAATATTATAGCAAACCTTCATATGAATGTCTTCGAAAACTCCAAATTCTTGAAAATGAAGCGATCTCTAAACCCTTTGAAACAAATTATAAAAATGAAGAACTATTCTTATTTTTATCAACAAGTTTATTCCAATTTGTAGTTATATCAAGTTTATGAATTTAAAAATTTTGCCGATCTTAATCCTTGTATTCAAAGACAGAGGTAGCAAAAAGTACAATATAAATAAAATTGTGTCAAAAATTGGTCTGTGAAAGAAATAATGTTTTCCAGAAAGTTTATTAACTCATCCTTAAAAAAGGAAAAACTAAGATAGTAATTTTATAAACTTTGCAAGTCCATTAGTTCATCAATTTATTTAGTTCGCTAGATTCAATAGTCCATTGAAATTTATATAGTTACGGGAGAGAATTCAATTTTTGATTTCTTTTGCCTCACTTCATTAAAAACAATTAATTGGCAAAGTCTTATGTTCTTGTGATATTATCTCTCAATTATTCTTACTCTTCTATTTAACATAGAATTAAAAAAAGGAAAAATCTTACTAAAAAGGGGTTTATTTCAGAAAAATCGAGGGTTCACATTATATTTGATTTTAAATTAATGTCTTGAAGTTTTTTTTATTTATTTTCATAATTTAAAATATAAGTCTTAAAGAAAAAATTTCATCATATTAAATTTGATAATTTTGCTCCTATATTTTAATTGAAATAGTCTATTTTTCATGCTTGTTTATATTTTAGTTTTACAATAGGAGAGGGTAAGAGGGGTTGTGTCAATCCAAACTGGAGCGTCCTTGAACTCTCCAAATTCAATGACTGATCTTACCTTTCTATCAAAGTTATCTATATCCTTCCATTTCATGATTAGAGTATGATTCCCATAAACTGATGGGCCAGTATTCCTAAGACAGAAACGTCCATTCTAAGCATATTAAAAATTTAATTTAACATGATAGAAGGCCTGACCATCAGTGTTCACAGGAGCAGCACTTTTAGAGTAAAGCACATTCACTTATTAATTATTTGATAAATAAATTTCAATAAAAAATACTAGTATTCCAAATTTAAATTTAGATGAATTTCATCTTTGGGATAAATATAATTATTTTCATGCCAGAAAGAAGTAATAATATCGATAAAAACAGTGAAGTGGATAATCAGCTTAGCCAGTTTTCCTCCTCTACTCTTTTCAAATTATGATGAAAATCTGTTTCTTTAGCGTTATATAGCAGATAGAACAAACTTGGAGCAATAAATAAAAGATGGAGGTAATATTTTAATCCATTTCTCGTCCTTTCTGTCCCTTTTCAGCACTGAAAGAGTTATACTTATGATCTAAAGGCTTATTCATAAAAGAAATACTTTGTTGAGATTTATTTATAGATGTATAACTAAATTGGATTTAATAAGAAAATAGATTATTGACAATCGCGCATTTATAATTCTTAGCAAAAATAAAATTATTCTATTAAGTTCAAATGGGCAATAAAGTTATAAGTTTTTTTAAAGATTAATACTTAAATAAATGAGAGATTTCACTTATTTTAAAAGCTTAAATATAATAATGGCTATTTCGATTGTCAACATAAATATCACTAAAAGGGATATTGTAATAGTCATAGTTAGTATTGCTCTAATCTTAATAGTTCTTAAAAGAGTAAAATATTCTAAATATTAAGAAATCATTCTATTAAAAAATAAATATAAGATAAAATCAGTAATGTTTAAAGCCTGAGAATTTCAAAGCGCTGACAATAGCTACCCATGACAACAACAACTGGAAAGAATAATTGTATCAGACACAAAGACAGAGTTTTTCTCTAGATCCAAAAGGGATTCATGGTAATTACCCTATGAACTGATTGGCAACGCCTGCGTCCTCTTACGAGGCTTCTTTAGTCAGATTTGGAAACTGCTTGAGTGAACCAATAATGCATTCGAGAAACTTCCATAAATTATATTATCCGCTATGCTTAAGAGGAACCCTGATGGGAGTATTAAATAGTCAAATCAATAAATATAAATCACTCAAAATAATACTCTAAACTTCCTCTAGAAGTTGTATTTAATAATGCTTTGAATTGTTTGATTAAGTCTGATTGATCTTTACTTTAAAAAATAAGAGCCTCATTATTCTATTGAAAACTCGGCAGAATTAAAATTCAAATATAAAATTAAGTAAATATAAATTCATTTATTCAAAAATTATGACATTAAAATATAAATAAAATTTCGAAATAGTTAATTATTATAAATTCTTAAATTTATTCATTCAATATCTCCTGTTATCTAATAGAGATAATATCCTGGATTAAGGCAATAAAACATAAAAATATGATAATGATTAAGGTCAATTAAAAATAAAATTTACATCATTATTAAACTCTCAACATCAACTCCATCGCAAAAATGTTGAGAGTGCCAGCGTGCACTATACTCTCGCATTTGAAAGTTGCAGATGAGAAAGTTAGGAGTTGCAGCTGTTCCTCATCGCACTTCTAAGTTTCGTGCACATCAATTATTTGATTGATCCTCAAACTCTTCGCCACTAAGCGCACTTCAGT
>JAJKFJ010016313.1:0-10145 GCA_027382625.1 Tetmemena sp. SeJ-2015 | reverse complement strand
AGACAGACGTCAAGGTCACCTTCCTAGAAGACTTTAGATTGCCTGTTTAGGGTTAAAATTTAGCATGATTATAAGTATTAATAAAGAAATTAATTATACACAACTTATTTTCACTTTCTTATCATATAATGGGGTTTTGGGGTTTTGACTATACTCAGGGTACTTTAAGAGAAATTCTCGAGTTTTAAGAAATTAGATAAAGAAATAAATCATTTCTTCATTAAATTAAAGCATTCATAGAAAATATCTTCACTCATATCAATTGTATTCTAAGGGTCTTCACTCTTAAAAGTTAATTATTTCAGGTTAAGATGTGTGAAAATTAAATTGATCATTTCACCTTACTCTTTTAATTGCTTTTAAACTTTCTTATTTTCGTTTTAAAGATTCTGGTTTTAATTCTTGAGAGGAAATTATTAAATTAGAAAGTTAAAATTCAGGACGCACTCGACCGGCTAATCCATTAGCTGGTGGGTGAGTGCTTAAATGAGGCAAGGGATAATGGCAGCCGAAGCCCTGGGGAAGGTAGTTGAGCTGCTCACTGGTGAGATAATCAAAGGTGAGTAGTTTCCACTCACCCTCCTAATCCTTGTAGGCGTGGAGGGATGTGATCTATGGGCAAACACTCAGTCATGCAGTTGGACAGCGAAGCCAGACGCTACGGAGCAGCGACTTTCTCTAGGTCCGAAGCTACCAGATCTTTTTTCTCCTTTTAGGTATTTTTTGGATGGTCAGCAGAAGCCGGGGCTTCTGCTTAGAATGTGAGGTGGGTGCCACGTGTTTAATATCCCTATTCGGCTGGTAGGTTTGTGTGCGTCAGATAAGCGCGTCACAGCAATATCATTGACGTCACGGCCTATCTTATTTATGCCGGGGGCCCTTTAATTCCCTATTATTATTAATTCTTGAGAGTGTCTATTTATTCTTGATGAGCTCTATTGATCAGGATATTTAATTACTCTTTAATTTTTTTTCTACAATAGATTCTCATCTAAACTCCTAGGTGCATATAAACTTGCTTATAGTTATCGTAAACTAGATCAATATTTGAATTTTTCAAATACTACAACTCTTTCAACTTTGTTTTTGCTTCTGGGATATCTTTAGAAAGGGTTTTTAAATTAATTATATCGTAAATGATATTCGCATTCTCAGCAGCTTCTTTCCTTATAGTCGAGATATAAATAATTATATGGAATAAAAAGTGGGAATTTAAATTAGACGGTCCCTCGATATTCATATACCTTTAAAAATAATGCAAGATTCATTTATATAATATGATTAAATTAGAAGAAAAAAATATAAGATCCGTGAATTGGTATCAAAGTTGGCTTGATTGGGGAAGGGAGATAAGCAGGTCATTTATCAATCCATCTATCAGTTTGTGTTTATCCTCTCCTGTAAGCGATCTAAATTAATAAACCTTTTTTAAGAGGTGGTGTATGTTTAATAATATGATATTTTGATTGGGGCAAACTCCAAAGCAGTGCAAAAAATGTACGACATCCCAAATTTTAGATTTTACCCTAGATTAGAGACCTAAATTCAAGGAGTTGAGGAAACCTCACAAGGAGAATAGTAGAAGTAAAAATCTTCAATGGAGTAAGGCATGTTATGTGTAAGATTGCATGTAGTACTCGCATATGCAGTAAGTGAAAATGTATATTTTAAAGCTGATTTATGGCTTATAGACACACAATACATGCTATTAATGATGATTGCCTTCCACCGAGGTTTTATAAGTCAGAATAATTTTTGTAATCTTTTTGCGATCATTTTTTTCCTTTTTCTATACTTAAAAACATTATATTTAAGTTTTTAGCTAAAAAAAAGCCAGCAGATCCATAAGTACTAAAAGTGAGAGCTGACTGGTAATTCAGAATTTGAGTGCTGCTGGGGATTTTCTCTGGTTTTCAAAGTAGAGAGATTACTTATACCGATTAATTGATATCTTGGGCTAAGTGTTTTTAAGCTAGGTTTCATAAGTTATAAAGTTTTTAATTTATGCCTGCTAATTTACTCATTACTTCTGCTCTATTTCTACTAAGTTCCTCATTTATATAATTTTCATACTGCTATCAATATGAGCCATCGATGGTGTACTAAATTTTATTCTTTATTTTACATCTTACTTCAAATTTGAGCTAAAAGTTTCTTCAAAAAATATTTTATAATATATAATATTCTTAAGATTCTCTAATATACGAATAGCTTGTAATTTATTGATCTTTGGATAAAAATATAATTTGATTTCAAAAAATTTCCTGTTATAATTTTGACTCTTTAAGCAGGGTTTTTAGTTCTTTATAATCCTTAAATAGATTCTTCTATCCTTTTTGAAAACTAATTGCAAGTCTCTCTCTTTCTTATTCAGAGAAAGTTACTAAACCTTTATGATTAATTTTTTAAAATTATTTATTAAAGATATGAAAACATAATATTTGGAGAAAGTTAGAAATAACAAATATTCATAATTTTAATTGAAAGAGATTTCAGAAGTGTCAACTGCAGAAGTTACAATGTTACAGTAAATATCTTTCCCTTTCGAGCTAGGGATTACTATTAAATGAAAATAATGCATCTCATTAGCTTAATATTGCTGAGAATTTTAAAAAGGAGAGGATTTAATTAGATAGCTGCAATTTAAATGTCACCGATTAGAAAAATAATTAAACCTTCGATTCAGCATAAAAATCTAACAAATTTATATCCTTGTAACTTTTATGTGGGAGTAATCAGTCAAGAGCTAAAGGCGACCCAAATTTTAAATAAAATGAAATATAAGAATATGAGGAGGGCGAGAGTCATATCTCACTGCTGTGATGTGCTTTGTAGATGATTATGGAAGAAAATCAAACTAATTTTTGATAAGCTATAGAACTAGCTGCAAGTCAGTGGGTGACTCTATGTTTCTACTTCCATTAAGTCACAGTTCTGTATTTATTATTTTAAACAATAATCAATTTTAATTAAAATTCATGATATAATTCTCTAATGAAAAAAAGATAAGATATAATTCTTCTTATAATTCCTAACTCTCTCGTTTTAAATTATTAAAAAATATATTCTATTATAAATTTGATGATCTAATAAAAAAGTTATCTTTCTTATTGTGGAATAGGAATTCTCTACTAGCATATCGAGATCTTCAATCAAGTGATGACAAGAATTGATTTAGTGAAATAAATCACAACAAATGCTGAGTCTCATTAGTGGTCTGTGGTTGTGCGGAGACTTTATATCCTCTACACATTTCTAACAAAAGTAGGGTTACTCTGGAACGCAATTGCTCTCACAGTAGTAAGTATTTACCATTTAATGAGTCTTGCAATCAAAGCTCCAAAAACTTATAAGAGAGCTAAAAATATAATAAATTTATATCTTATTAATAGAAAACAAGTTTTAGATTTGCTAATTACCTAAGTATGAATTTGGAAGAAATTAAAGGAAGGTAATTTATTTTTTATCAGCTCAAATATGTTTTTTATTTTTAATTTAAAAAACATTCAATTAAATTCATAAACTCAATTAAATGAAAAGGCAATATCAAGTAGGATTTAGAAAGAGAATTTAAGTATCATTATGTAGCCTTCATTAATTCCACATATTAAATTAAAGCATTTGTTCAACATTAATATTTATTATATTATCCGTTCAGCCCCGATTTTTCAAAAACTTTTGAGTCTCCTTCTGTAAGACCTGGACGAACGAGGACGAAGTACTTTCCATCTTGGTTAAAACTTGGTACTGTAAGCGCTCCTTGTCGGCCGAGTATTGCTAGAAAAATGTCAAAAAAAGGTAATTTTACTTTATTAAATCCCACAATTATAGGGTTATTTATGGACTGCAACATGCCAATCATGGATGGATTTGAAGCCACTTCTCTAAAGTTCAGTAAAAAGACGAAAAACAGTGGCTACTTACTGGGCAAGCTGGCTTCCTAGCCAGTAGTGAAAAATTGGGGCTGAACGGATAATATTTTATGGCTAATTTGAGCTCTTAGGAGAACATTTCCACACAAAAATAAAAAAAGGTATGAAGTTTATTTAAAATTAATTTTTAATTTGGGAAAATACTTTGAGAGACCCAAGCAAACCGACTTTTTTCTAAAATAAATTAATTTCTGTTATTTTTATAAGTTTGAAATTAATAAAAAGTTTGAAATTAATAAAAAATAAATATTCCTCTATAATGAACGACTTTATAACTCATAAATTTCAAAAAAACTCAAATTTTTTTAAAAAATATTTTTAATCTGGAAAGACTTTGATTACTTCATATAAAATTGTTAATTTATTTTATTCATCGATAATTAATAAAAGAGATAGCTTCCTTAATAGCAGTATTAAAAATTAAATTACGCAACTAGCATATATAGCCAAATAAAAAATAGTGAATATTATTTTTTATTTAAAATAATAAAGTTTAAAATTGAAAATCGTATGTGATTTTTGGAATATGAGAATTAATTTCATAATACTATTTTAAAATAATTTGCAAGAATTAGATTAGAAATAATTGAATTAATAATTATCTTTCTATATTAAGACTAATCAACTTCATTTTCTCCAATGAAATTAAAATATATAATCCATTTATAATTTAATTTATCTATTAATATTTTGCTACAAATTAAATTTAAATTGCTTTTATTTTGATTTCTAATGTGTGTATTTAAATGAGGATTGATTATTGGTTCATTAAGAGGCACGAGTTTAATATATTTATAGTTATCGACTGCGTGTGTCAGTATAGATTTTTAAGACTCTTATTTGAATGCAAATGCTTAAACATGGGGTTTAAATTTTACATCACTATAAATCGGCATTTCAAAGGCAACAAAACCTGCAATTTACCGATATTTCCAATTTAATACCACTCTAAGTCAAACAAAAAATAAATTTGCAAGTTGGATCTTAAATAATATTTTATTTTCTAAACCAAAATTAATCTCCCTAACATTTCTAAAAGATTTAAATCTTTATATACCTGGAAACGATTAATTTTTTTTAAAAAAAATAATTTTCTATAAAAATTAAAGATGTAAGATTAAATAAATTGTTTCCATCGATTCATCTTGACATTCATAAATAATTTAGAGTGTTATTTTTAACCATTAATTATTAAACTATTCTAATTAATTCTGATTCCTTAATAATGAAAACACTTAGGATTAAATTAAATCATAATTTAAATTTAAATAAAATGATAAACCAAAAACAGCAGAGAGGTGCAACTCTCAGCCATTTCTAGAAACCTAATAAATATTTCAATTTTGGAGTGGCTTTGGTTTCAGTTTCTTCACTACTTGCTCTGAGCAATAGCTAAACAATATCTTATAGAATGCTTATGAAATATCTTAATATTTCAAATATCGTGTCCAACTCTAAACTGCGACTCCTCAGTCACGAATTCAGCATGCTACTTGCACGACGAGCAGCAACCAGTAGACAAAATATACTCCTACTCATGCGACACTTATTAGCTTCTAGACTCAGGTGGCGGTCCACAATAGGTTTGTGACTTTATTGCACATGTATTTATGCTTATACTTCGCTCTCAATTCGTCAGCATGGTTTAACGAGGACTACTAATCATTAACGAAAGCTGACGACCCAAACAAGTCAGCTGTCTTTTAATTTAATGCTGTTTATAAAAAGAGATCAGTGGGCTACTGCCGCTATGTCTCCTCTCTTTACAATATGCTTAACAATCAAAAAAGCAATTTAGCATTTAATACTTTATTGTAATTAGGAATAATCCAAAACAGATATTATTATCTTAAATATAATCAAGGTAATTTTGTGAATGGGCGCTCTTGCTCTGACTCGAGTTAGTGCTTTTCTCAAAGATGTGTGAGTGGAGTGTGCACTGGCCTTGATGTGAACTAAAATTGCAACTCCCACGCAGACTGCTAAAATGGCTACTTCTGCGATCAGTTATAAATTATTTAAATAAATGAATCAGTCTACTCTGTGGCCTTACCCTTCTACTTGCTCCATTTTCCTTTCCTCTTATGAAGCCTGCAATGAGGATTATGAATGCGATATTAAAATTTCTATAGTTATGAAATATTAATAGATATCTAATCCTACTGCTGGTATGCATCTAATGAGGATAGAGTGGCCACACCCTCAGTCAAGCGTTGCCTCCCTATGTACTCTCAGGAAGTCGGTACTTCAATCAAATTCAAGTATAATTTTGTGTCAGTGAATCATTATTTATTTGAATGGGATGGTACAGCGCCAACATCTCTAAGACAACCAACTTCTCAGACATTTCCTACGACGACTACAAAAGGAATGGCATGTATTGCAAATCTGGCTTTGCATTCCCTCTCCTCCCCACCAGTACCACTCAAGCCAACTGCACTTCAGTTGACTTCCTAAAGTATAAGGGAGTCCAATTGCTAAAGAACTAAAGCTACCCCTGCGATCCTACTAACTAATCTGCAAAGTGCGAGCTCTACTTCTTCAATATATATTATGATTAGTTTTTCTTGGCGTAATATCCTGATCCAGCTAAAATTTCAAAGATAGTTAGATAATATAGAACTCTTCTATTTAATAAGTTTAAGACCCAAGATCAATTAAAGTATCAGAATTTCAAAGTAAATTGCGGCTGTGCTATGGATGAAGATCACGGCTACTGCTCGAAGCTATTAGGAACAGAAACATATCAATAATATAATAAGCATTTTTGAGATATCAGGCGGCTATGACAGCTCACAAAAAAGTTTAATTAATATGTCTACAATTTAGTTCTAGAATGTTATCTATCTTTTCTTAAATTTTTTTCCTATAATCTTAAGTTCTTGAAGAGTCAAATTGTCACACTCTAGATAGGTACGACCTAAGGGCGCAGAGAGATGTGTGCGGAACTTCTAGCTCAGACGACTTGGACGATGCAGTTTCTCAGCTGTTCTAAATAAACTACTGGCCGATAGTGAATGGAGATAGAAGTGGGTGTGCTGAGGACCTGTTCCCAGACAGTTTAACGAATCAACAAAAGTTATTTGGATTGTAAGGTATTATGGTTTCAGCAATGGTGATAGTGCTCTCTATATCTTTAGCTTTTTCTTTTTGAAGAATATATTTTCAACTGTTCACTAGTTTTGCTGTTAATCATACATCTCATCGAGTAAAAATATTAGTTGTGTGTGCAATTTAAAAATGAAAGATAATATATTGGAATTATATAATTGTGATTTAAAAGCAAAATATGTTCTAAAATAGATAAAATGTTTATCAAAAGATCTATTTTCAATTAAATGGTAATGCTAAATAATTATTTTGATATTAAATTAAAGATAAATTAATTCGCAACATCATTTCTATGGCAACTATGACTACTTCATTTGGAAAGGCATCTCAGTTTTAAAATTCTTAATTAGGAGGAGGCTTTTAAGGGGATATGATTCATTAATTTGTACAAAATTTCTTAACTTTTGTAAGGGGGGTTTAAGTAAAACGCAAGGAGCAACAACTTGCAAAGCGAGGAGGAATTCCTAGATTTGTAGAGCAGTTCCCAACTAAATAGAGTTGTTTTGAACTCTAATGCAACCCTGATTGTGCTTTTAAACTAGGGAGCTTTCTTGCAGTACTCTCATCGCTCTAAGTTCGCTAGCAGAAGGGACCAAGCTGTTACTAATTTCATTTATAGGTATAATAAATTAAAGCTGAAGAAGTGAACTAAACATACAAACTTGACTAATGGCCAACACCTCGTTTCATCAAGGACGACTTGGAAAGAACCAAGAATGATGAATTAATTATATCAGTATATTTCCATAAGTTTATCAAAAAATATTTAAAAAATGCCAAACACTCATCAAGTTAAATTTGACTTGGTATTTGTCAAATGCTTCATTCATTTGAAGTCTTTTATATATTACGATGGTGGTGACATTCTAGACTAGTCACATGTAAGTGGCATAGATGAGAGCATGATGATTGACACTTACAATTCTACCGCCTAAAACTTGACTGCGGAGTAAGAGAAGTAGATTGAGCATTTGCGATACTAGTGGAGTGCTGACTTCGCTGACCCAACCTATGGCCACGTTCTTGCAGTCTCAGACTTTGAAGGGAGAGTAAACATACTTCAGTTCGATGAAAAGATCAGGAAATGGAGTCACCATGCCACTTTAAAGTTAGATACATATCCACACTACTTGCCATTTATTTACACATAAGTTTGAATCTCAAGTGCAAGATGTTAAATTTCAGCCTAAGACTGGTCAAGGGAACTGTTTGAGATTGGCTGTAGCTCTTTTGAACGGACAAGTTCACATTTATGAAGGAGAGTTCTTTGATGGGGATTGGGAGTTCACTCTTGAGCACAACATTTTGACTAGTCTGTTCGGGTGCTCCAAGTTAAGTTGGTGCAAAGATCCTTCGACTGCTCCTCTTCTTGCTGTGGGAGTAAATGACCCCAGAGAAAGCTAAGGCCTTAAGTTTGAACAGACTACTGACATGGAATGATTTATTTAAATTAATCTAAAATGGAAAGCTTCACAAGAAGCCAAGTTCAGTTTTACTAACTGGATAAAGTGATGGAGCAATTTAAACTCGTGGCCTTTTATTCACTTGGGGATGAGCTCTAAGTTGTGACAGATCTAGTGTGGACAGGAGTCTATGGAAGCAATCATAACCTACTTGGAGTAGCTTCCAATACGGGAGAGGTACATGTTCTCAAAGTTCAATTTCTGAGTTCTCCTGCACAATAACTAAAGTTTTATTTAACTTCTCAAGATTGATCCAGTCTCAAAAACTCAAGCTAAGAATTATATGTTTTAAAAGCCAACAAAAATGTGTCTTTCAAATGGAATTAGTTTGGCACTGAGTTTTTCTTCTCCTCTCAATCTGACCAAGTTACAGCCCACAAAATTTCAATTTAGAACAACTTGACTTATAAAATAATTATTGATTGATTTAATGAACATTTTTGCTAACTTCTTGATTTACTTGAAATAGATGTTTGCAGAGATATATACATTTATCTCCTCCTTACAAAACGATTTTAAAATTGTGCACAAATCAAAATAGAAACAGTTTCTTGAATTTGAAAGTCAGGCTGTCGTTTTCTTACATGAGATAGTTTCTTTGCTTTATAAGCTCTCTTTTAGTAGTCTGGTTTTTCTCACTTAATTTCAGGGCTCCTATGCCACTAACACTTATTGAACTGTTAAGTCCATGAGCCCCTATTGCTGAAGTCACTCCAGAAATTTGATCTTTCAAGAGTGACTTGATTTACACTCTCAGCTCTCTATTCTTGAGTATAATTTGCTGCCCCTTTTGCTTGGAGATGAAGAGTTTCTTGCCCTCTGCTGCGAGTTAATCAGTCATAGTCACTATACGCTTCAGTTCATCATTAAATCTCTATAAAGAAGATAGTTTTAAGGCAAAGAATTTATTACAGCTAGGATATTCATCGAGTCAATAATCATTCTATACTCTTTCGAAGTTTAGATTATCTGCTCTATGTAGGGTGTGGTTTTCAAGAAGTCTTAAAATCGTTTCTCAAACTCATCAAAGATGTCCAGGTCCTCAAAGTATACTGTATTCAAATCTCCACTGCCATCATTTCCATTCAGTCCAAAGTTAAGTGCTTGTCCAAATCTATCAAACTATTGAGAGGGGTAAAACTATCCATTCGGATTCATGTACTATTGCTAAAATTGATTATTCTGATTAAAGCCAGGTTAATAAATTGATGAAGTCTCCATGGTGTTTGGGTTTTAATTTGAAACTCTCAAAGACATAGGATTCAAACTTTAGGAATCATAGACTCCCTCTTAGTAATTGTAAGCAGCTCTGTTCTTTACTTGTCTCTTTGGAGATTCCATTTCTATCATTGAATTGCCGTTATCTTCATATAGATTAATTTTTTAAAAAAATTTAAATAACAGTGCTTTTATTCAAGGTTTAGCCAGAGTCATTATTGTGTGCTTTTCCATAGTATTGAGGATTCATTCCATGCGTATTCTTGAGCTCCTTACTTTGGAACAACTCTCTGACATTTTGAGAACTCTACCTTACCTAAGATTATCTCACACTACTATTTCTTAGAGTATTCTTGGGCTATTAGGACTGTCTTTATCCAAAGGACATGGCCTGATTGTTAATTTGCAAATGACCATTCAA